>VDFB02093292.1:0-37815 GCA_007258455.2 Sequoia sempervirens
GAGATAGAGTTGTTGTTAAAACTTCCAGAGGTTTGGGAATTTGGTGTATAAAGTTAGGAGGATTTTATATTGGATGTTTGATTCCATTTTGTTTATGGTTGTGATATTGAGTCTACCTTGAGTTTGTAATCGATTTGTTAAGTCAATTGAGTCATAAGACTATGGCGAGATGGTTTTTCCTCGCAATTGTTTCTATTCTATGTTTCATGTACTTGAGGGTAAGATCCCTTTGATTGTGATGTGTGTTGGGAGTCCTAGGGAGAGTGGCTCTACATGGGGGCCAGTGCACAAAGGGGCTGTTAGGATAACCCACGTTAGAGTTAGTGTAAAAGTGAAAACCTAGCTAATCAATTAGGGGATGGGTAGTTAAATACTAAAAGATAATTATAGATTCCTCGTTCACCTGTTAGGGCTTCCAAAGACTAAAGGTGGCCGAGAAGGCTGTGGTTGGCATAATCATGATCTCGTCTCTACAAGAAAAGCATGATTCCGCATGAGTCACCCTATGGGGCAGCACCTTGAGATAGGCAGTCAGGATAACCATAGATGGAGGCAGCACCTTGTGATAGGATGTCTAGATAATCCATGTAAGGTCATGCGATGACACTCTCCTCTAGCATTCCCCTTATCTGTTTTAACTGGAATCCTCTGGAAGTGGTTTATTATTATGACTTGGTGTATATTGTTGTCATGTTTTGTTAGTAGACTTTTGTTGTTATGTTTCTTATGTGCGTGATTTCTCTTTCCATGTTTGGAGTTGAGTCTTATGTGTTACCTTAGATGTTCTTGGTTGGGAATCCTTTCTTAACTACTCCTAACATGGGGGTGGTCAGGTGGAATGTGCTTCGCACCCCGTTGGGTTTCCCATTTGGCAGTTGTTCCTTCAGTGCAGAGATTGTTGAGACAGATTGATCTAGAGTTATGTTCCTTCAGATGTGTATTTGTACTTTTGTCATATCTTGTAAATTGAAATGTAACTCTCCCATGTGTTGGGAAGATGTATGTTGTAACTTAGATAATTGTTTATTGAGATTTAATTAGTAGAATGATGTATTGTATAATCACACTTTGTAATTAAAACATTATTCATAGATGTAATTATACTTGATGTTGTATCATGTTTGAACAAATGAGTTCTAATTATTTATAAATTAAATAGCTTAGGAAATCTTGTATAGCATCTTTATGGTTCATTCTCGTCATAATGCTTATCGTTTATAAATATTTGTTTGAAAACTTATATTAGTAGTAACGAATGTTAGATTAATCAAATTTGATAATGGGTAGATTACATAATGTCTCTTTGTGTACCCCAAGGGACTTAGGTGTTTAGTTTGTAATAGTAAATATGTTAGTTACATTAGTAAACATAATACTTGTACTTTGTGTTTTTTAAAAAAAAATTGTTGTGTACTTAGTTGTCCTTTGGGGTTTGCACGACGAGGTGTTACATCCCAAAACCCTTAACTATAAGATCGCAAAGGATAAAACATTAATAGAGCATAGACAAAAATAGGAATCTACCCATAAAGAAGAACACACTAAAAAACTAGGGCAGAAAAGCCAAAAAAAAATGATAAAAAACCACAAAACAACTAGCCCCTAGGCCAGGTTCTGAAGGATCTCTTCCGCTTCCTGCTCTAGACTATTCATGTTGAGAGCAGACTTCTTGATCTCCTGGATGTTGACTAAAGATTGGTCTGCCTTCCTTTTCAAATTTTCTCTGGTCCTGTTACTCAGCCCCTCACTATTCAGATGCCCTTCCTCATTGTCTAAATCAAGAAACACAATAGTCTTTACCTGATGGGATTTTTCCAGGTTTTCCACCATGGTATTCATGGTCTGTGCAGTGGATTTTAAAATCTTATGGTTCATAATCAACACTTTGTGGAGAGAATTTTTAATGTTCCTCAGCTACTCCTCCGTATCCACCTACTTTCCATCATGATTGCATTTGAAATCTTGTAATTCCTCCACTGTTTTCTAGAGTAACTCAACCATATAATTCTTCTCCTCTTCCATCAAAAAATCAGTAGCCCGACCACTACCACTACCTTTGTTATTATCATCATTAGCTTTATCTAGTTTACTATTCATAGCTCTCTGATTTAACTTAATTTCCCTAATTTCAAAGGACACCCATCTCATAAGCCTAAATTTATCCACCACCCCATTGCGGGCTATTGCAAGAACATTAATGGGAATTTCCCGTTCCTCCTTAAAATAATGATCCCCTAACTTGAGGTCCATAGAGAAACAAGGTCTCTCTTCTCTATCAGTCGTAGGATGGCTAGAATACTCAGAAAAAGACTTCGACTATGAATCCTCTTCATTCACATCATAGGAGGGGTTGTCTACACTTTTCTCTTTCCCTTTTTCTAAGTGGAATCCCTAGATTTTCCTTTGTCCTTGTCATCAACCCTAAACTTAGGCGATGGTGTTTGGTGAGGCAAATCCGACATAGCTTTAAAATGGTCATAGATTGGGACAAGCAATCCTTCATGAAGAATAGAATACCTGATGGCGTTCTGTCTATGGCTTTTCAGATTGGTATTCAAAGAAGACGCAAGATAAAAAGGAAAGGAAATCCTGAGCTGGTGCCTGAAATGATTCAGCAAGACAAAATTATACCCAAAGACTTTGGTATAATGACCATCCAAAGTAATGTACTCCATCAGCACATTCAAAACCCTCCTCTAATGCAAAACAAAAATTTCCATGTCATAGTAGCTTCTGGAAGTCCTTCGTAACTCCTCCCTCTTAACATCCAACTTGGAAAATTTGTTGACCACTTCATTAGATTGTTTCCTATCCCTATAGAATTTAATACCCTTTGTTGAGAGGCCAGTAACCTCAACAATTGATCAACTGTTCATTTATAACCACATGTCTACTAAATAGGTTTCTCTCACCATCCTTCCAATCTTTCTCAAAAAACCTAGTAACCTCCGAGTCCTAGCCATGGAGCTTATCAATAAAAATATTAATGCCACCATTCTCCAGCTTCTTCTAGAGCTTCAGATTTCTCTTAAGTTGTGCACTACTTATTAGCTCCACTCTGCAACTTTTCCCACCCATCATATTTCCATCAAGAATATAATTGTCCAGAACCCTATAGAAACAAGCTCCTAAAATTCCCAGAAAGCGTGTGAAAATAATCACATGTAACCGGGACATAATGTAATTACTCCTCAGCCAACTCAAAATAATCATTAAAATGTAGTCCTGAGACTGCAAGGGAGGACACTTAGCCATCATTCAATGGAATGGGAAATTTTACCTTCCCGTGAGCATAGTCATACGTCAGTAGAACCTTAACGTCAGCCTCCAACTCATCCTACCCCTGCCACATCATCTTTTTCAGAGCTTTGACACCTTTGTTGGCAAAGAAATATGCCACTATGTTTATTTCCTTATAGGCATGTGAAATATAACTTTGCTCAAAGGTATTAATAATTTCCTTAGAGAGGTCTATCTAATTTTATATAGACCATGAAGGTTTTTGATGACCCTTTAGACATTGGATAATATTATTTGAATCCCCTTCAATCCACACACTTTTATACTTCAATTGGCTAGCCAGCTTCAAGGTCTAGAAAACACCAGAGGCTTCGGCTACATGGTTAGTCTGAGTGCCTAAAGGAACCGCCACAACCACAATAAAGACACCATTCTCATCCCTTATCACCCCTCCACTCTCGACAGGCCCAAGATTTTCCTTGGCCACACCATCAAAGTTGATTTTGACCCAACCAAGGGGAGGAAGACTCCAAAATATGGCATCTCTAGGATCCTTGATGCTTTTGAACATATTGAACGTATCCACATTAATCTTCTAGGCTCCCACAATTCTACAATCATACTCTTGCATGCTGGCCTTACGTTTACCTTTAAACTTGTTATTAAGCAAATTAAAATTTTCAACCACAACTCTAGTAATCTTACCAAAGACCACTTCCTTTGAGAGAGCAACATCCCTGAAGATTTTTCTATTTTTTTCTTTCTAGATACCCCAGGAAAGGTGAGGAAAGATATAGTTCCAAAGTAGATTCAGGGCCCAACTCTTTGAGGGAGCCTTCCATTGATTATAAAAATCTACAATAGTTCCAAGAAAAACCCAGCTAAGATCCCACATTTGCAGAGTCCTACACCATATAGCATAATCAAACAAACAAAGGAGAAACATATGTGAGGAGGTCTCAGCCTCAACACAACACAAATAATACCTATTAGGAAAAGAGAACCCCCTCTTATAAAGATTATCATTGGTCAATTGCTTGTTCTGAAGAAGAATCTAGAAAAACAAATTGACTTTCAGAGTGAGGTTGTGCACCCACACCTTATCCCAAATAGGGACGTCAATGCTAGAGTAACAAGAAGCCACAATAGAAGAGACAGAGTAGGTTCCAAAGGATGACAACTTCTAGACCAAAGTGTCCTTTCACCCTTGAGAACTGATCTTAATCATATTAAGAAGAGACTGCAGAGGTTGGAGATCCTGACTAATAGAAGAGATCTCAACCCACTGATCATTCCTCCAATAATCGCTAACCAACCAGCCAAACCTAGACTTGCAGTCCTCCATATAAATACCATAGGTTGGATTATTGCAAAGACACTCATTACCAATCCACTTATCTTCCTAGAACTGAATTTTCTTACCATCGCCCACCTTCCAAAAAGCTTCTTTGCCAGCTAGGTCTCTAGCTTTAATGATATTATTCCATAGAGAAGAACCAAAGGGAAGGTTCTGAGAGTTGAGAAATTCTTGAAAGGAGTCAACCTCCCACAAGTATTTGCTACACCAAATAGAATTCCATTCACGAATATTCGCAAAAGTTCTCCAAACCTATTTTTCTAGGAGATCTTTATTAAAAACTTTGATATTTCTCAAGCCAAGGCCTCCAGACTTCCTGGGTCTACACACTCTCTCCCAAGCCACCAACGAAATCCTCTTCTTCTCCTCAATCCCTGACTAGAGAAACCGTTTCTTGATCTTTTCAATAATATCAAAAAACTTAGCTAGGATCTTGAACAGACTAAGGGCATAAATAGGAAGATTTTGAAGAGAAGCCTTCAGTAACAAAACTTTTCCAACTTGACTCAAAAGGTCCCCTTTCCAACCAGCCAATTTCCTGTTAAACCTATCAACCAGAAAAATCCAAAAGGATTCTGGAGGTTTGGACCCTAAAGGAAGGCCCAAGTAAGTTGAAGGAAGCAAATTAACACCATAGCCTAGGATGTTTGCAATCTTCCTCTATTTGTGCTCAGGGGTATTGAAAAAATAGAGGGAAATTTTGGCCCTATTAATTTTTTTCCCTAAGCCCTGCTCATAAAGAATAAGACAACTCTTTAAAGCTCGAGCTTCACCAACAGTAGCACTTCCTATAAGCATCATATCATCCACAAACTGCTAGTGTGAACAGACCAAATTTTTTGAAGATGGTTTTAAACCTTTCAAGCTACCTTCCATCACTCTTTTATGCATGAGCCTCCAAAGACTTTCATCCATGAGGGTGAAAAGAATAGGAGAGACAAGATCCCCTTTTCTAACTCCTCTTTACACCTTAAAGAAATGGGAAGGAGAGCCATTGATGATCACCGAGGTGCTAGTGGTAGAGATCAATTCCCATATCAAATATAGAAATCTTTCAGAAAACCCAAAGGCTTGTAAGACTTTAATCAGGAATTTCCAGTCCACCTTATCATAGGCCTTAGCCATGTTCAGTTTGAGCAAGAAGCCTTGGTTTTTTGAAACTTCAAGGGAGTGGATATTATCTTGAAACATAATAATTGAGTCATAATCTGTCTACCTAGAACAAAGCCACTCTATTGAGGAGAGATCAACATAGGAAGAACCCCTAACAACCTAGAAGTTATCACCTTAGAAATGATCTTGTAAAAAGAGTTGCATAAACTGATAGGACAAAAAGAATCAAAATAATTAGCACTTGGGAATTTAGGTATGAGAACAATGAAGGTAGCATTAAGCTCTTTTAGTAGTTTCCTAGCTCCAAAAAACTCTTTAACAACATTAGTAACATCATCAACAACAATTTCCCAGAACACCTAGAAAAAGAACATGGGGAAATCGTCTAGGCCAGGGGCCTTATTGCCTTCAAAAGAAAAAAATTCCTTCCTAACCTCATCTTGTGAAGGGATTTCCATCAAGAGCTTATTTTGATGATCATCCAAGACATTAGGAATGGCCTCAATAAGAATCTTCTGAGCATTCACATTCAACTCATCTCTTGAAGAAAGAAGGTTAGCAAAGAACTGAATGGCTTCACTTCTAATCTCTTCCTCTCTCTCAATTTTGACCCCATCTTTCATTATATAGGAAATTCAATTAGAGGCCCTATGTTTCATGGTAGTCAAGTGGAAAAACTTGGTGTTCTTATCCTCAACAGTAAGCCAAGCAAATCTAGATCTCTATTTCCAATAATCCTCTTCTTTAGAGATAATATTATGATATTTAGAGAGGATTTCATTTTCCTTTAGAAGGAGATCTCCCACATAACCATCTCTCTGGATACAGTCATGAATATCCCTTAAATCATGTTGAATAATAGCTTTAGACTCAAAAATACCCCCAAAGACTTCCTTGTTCCAAGTCTTGATCTTGGATTTGACTTCACCAAGCTTCTTAGCCACTCTAAACATGGCAGTACCACTAACATTTATGTTCCACCAATCTTGAATGCAATTAAATATTTTAGGATGAGATAGCCACATTTTCTCAAATTGGAAAGGAAAATTCCTCTTACCCGACACAGACTCAACCATAAAACTTATTGCGAAATGATTTGAGCCAATTCTGGAGAGAGCATTTAATGAACAATAGTAGTCCTTCAACCAGTTATCCAAAATTAAAGCCCTGTCAAGCCTTACTTAAATGAGATTGTTCCTAGCTCTCCTATTAGACCAGGTGTAGGTAGCCCCCTTGAGGTCCACATCATGCAAACATTGAGAATTGATAAAATTCATCAAATCCAACTTACTATCAAACTGAATTTGAGATCCACCAATTTTTTCAAACCCCAGCAAGGGTGTATTAAAGTCCCCTATGATGATCCAATTCTCATTCGAAAAACAGGACCTAAAAAACTCAAGTTTTTTCAAAAAAATCCTTCTCGTAGTCTTACTATTGGGTGCATAGATATTAGACAAGATCCAGTTAAAGTCATCTTTGATATGCTTAAATCTGATGGCCACATGATTAGCATCTCCCAAAATCAAAGTTCCTTGAATACAGTCCTAATTCCAAAAACTCACCAAGCCCCTAGAGGCACAATTCGAACTACAACCTTGCACACCACCATTTTTAAAAATCTTAATCTTCTCCACATGATCTTTGGAAATTTTGGACTCCTAAATAATAAGAATGTCTAGCTTATGGTCTCTAGCAAAATTGTGCAAAAATTCTTGTTTATGGGAACTATTTAGTCCTCGAATATTCCATGACATAACTTTCATGTTTTAGATGGAGTTTTGCATAGATCCAGGATGGTTTTTTGAGTTCCATCCGCAATGTTTTGAATACACTCCTACTCTCTATGCCATTTAGTTGATTTTCTTCCTGAACCTTTCAAAATTCCTACATCCGCTTTAGCCCTATTTCTTGTAGAAACCCCCACTGTATTATTCCCCTTTTTACTCTTCTTCTTCTCAACTTTGGTGTATAGGTTTTGTTCTTCAAGATCTAGATCTTCTAGATCCATAAACACTTTCCAATCCATAAAGTCATCTTTTGCAGCAACTCTATTTAATAGGGAGTTGCTAACCTCATTCCCCCCCTTGGGAGATCCAACTGAAATCCCAAATGTAGAATTCACCATCTCCAGAGAGCTTTGTGACTCAGCATGACTAGGAGAGTTAGACTCACCAAACCTCTCATAAACCTCTTCCCCCCTTTCCATGCTCTGATGTAAGCAGAAAGTTTCCTCCAGACTATTAGTTACTGAATTTGGGATAACTTTTAGGATCTCATTCTACTTTTCATCAATCCTTCCTTCCACTATTTCATCCTCCTCCTAGGAATCCTTGGTTCTCAAGTCTACCTCTGCTTTGTTAGGGCCTTTAAACTTGCTTTTAGGATTTGCAATATTATTAGATCCTTTGCAAGAATCCTCATCTTTCCTTTTTTCGAGACTGGGGTTATGCTCTCCACTAACTTTCTGGCCTTCCTTAAATAAATCAACACCTTTCTCCTCCTCCTAAGGCTTCTCCACCAATTTAACCTTCCACATATTAGTCTCCTTAAGAACCACCTTCTCATTGGGTTTAGGCTTATTATTCACACATTTCTTTGTCCAATGCCCAACTTTTTCACAAGTAAAACACATAAAGGGTAGAGTCTCAAACTCAACATTCTAAGTCCATTTTCCAAGTTTTGATACTATGTCAATCAACGATGGGAGATATGAGGACTAGGTAACCCCCACACATATTCTAGTGAAAACTAGCCTCTTTCTAAATGAAGTCATATCACCAATGGATAGAAGTTCCCCAAAGGAGTTGGTGATCCCTCTGAACATACCCTCATTCCAAAACTCTAGTGGTAACCCAAGTAAGCACACCTAAACAGGAACTGCCTCAAAGGAAACATCTGAAAATTCATTTTTGGGGACCACTTCCTAATAGCCAGAGATGACTTCCCAATAACCCAAGGGCCACTGCATAGAACTACAAGTTTATCTTCTTCACAAGAAAAAGAAAAAGAAAAAGAGAAGAAACCATTAGGTAGGGCCGCAACCTGTACTTGTCCTTTAACTCTCCATCTCTTCTTCACAAAGTCCTTGAGCACCTCAATATCTGGTCGTGGGCCCATAAACTTGCTAACCAGTGATAACTCCATTAGAGATACATTATGGTCTATTACAGGATCAAGAATCAAAATAGCAAAATTCCCACTCTCTAGTGATGAGATATTACTAACTGGGGGAAAAATGGATTTTCCAACTAGCTTGGTTCCAAAAAGTGAAAGCCACTTCTTCTTAGGATCCTCCCATGAATGATCCCTCAGAGTTTTTTCCTCAGCTTGGTTTCCAATGCGCCCATGGGCGGGTGCATGAAGTTGGGTACCAATTTTCTAGCCACTTATGATTTTTTTTTAAAACGTGCTCACATTATAACATGCACACGTTATTTTGCGTTAAAAACAAAGAAAAAAGTGAAATTATTTGCCTTGGAATACCAACCCAAAGGCTTGGAGGGCATTCCCAACAAGGCCAGAGACGTGTTTTTGCAAATTCTACAATTTTTCACATAATCGGGTTTGTGCTCACCATCAAGATTGCATCTAGTTCAATATTGACAAAATCAAAAACATGGGTAATGTTAGTTTCTCTCTTAGCTATCCAAAGATGTAATTTTTCTCACTTTTTGACAATGTTAAGCCTTTCTTCCATAATTTTTTTTTTATGTCTATTTTTTTTTCCAAAAAGTAGTGTTTAGTGTTTTTTTTGTTATAAATTAATCATTCAACAAAATTTCAAATAAATTGCATTTTTAGAAACTAGACTCCATTCTACAAATTTAAAAAAAAAAAGAAAAAAAATCAATTATTTTCAAAAATTTGTAGGGGGAGCACAGCCAAAATTATTCTTTTCAAGAAGTGCCCACTTAAAAAATTAGTAAAAAATCAAATATTTATTAAAAAATTATTAGAAAAATTATGCACCAACAAGATGCTATTAGCTAACTTCTGACCATAGCGATTTTAAAAATACTACAAAAAAGTTCACCATACTCAGGTCGTACAAGAGTTGCTATGCTATGTTTTTCTGATAAAAACAACACCAATTTCTATAAATCCCTCTTTTGAACCCCTTAATCTCAACCATTTTCAAAATAAATTAGTAGTTTAGAAAGTAGACTCGGAGCACTTCGATCCTTGCTTTTGTTCCATCTCAAAAATTTGAGTGTAACTATCCTCAATTTCACGTCCAAGGTCAACATTTCCTGATTTCAGAAAAAAGTGGCCACTTAAGCCCCCTTTTTGGGAACCATCTTGGTTCACTTACCCCCATACCCACAAGCCCCATCTTTCGAAGAAGAGTTAGGGGAACACTTACCTTCGGATGCGACCTTTCCACATGGATCCCCACCTTTCTTTAGGCCCAGCCCTCGAACACTTCTCCTGCCTTTTCCTCATCTGCATTCTTGCCTACCACATCCCCATAAGGGCCATCCCCTAGTCTAGAACCAACATCTTTCTAACCAACCACCTGTTGCCGCCCAGGAAATTCAAATCCTCTCTCTTTCTCAACCATCTCTACTTTCAAAGACCAAATGTTACAAGGCAAGGGATTGGTGTGACATAGTAGAATATCTTTGTTGAAGTCAAATGTATAATTGTTTTCCCACAAAAAAAATGTCATTTAAGATTTCCCCTTTTATAGTCATTATAGATTGTGGTTTATGTGATTATGGAAGGAAACCGCACAACGTTGTCATGTGCTTCTATGAGGACACAATTTGTTGATTGCATCACATTGTTTATCCTCAGAAGTACATGACAATGGTGTATGTTGCTCCATTCAACTAAACCAATTACAATGTCATGGTTGTCCTGTTACAGTCTTCAATATATTCCACATGTCCATGTTTCTCTAGCCATCTTCAAATCCCATGATGCCAATTCTTTATCGAGATTAGAGATCTTGTTTGAGAACACCCATTTTTCCCCAACTTTGTTATTGTGTGATATATGATAAGAGTCCATGAGATTTTCCAGGGACCTTGCCTACCTTTCTTACTTAGGGGTTTGGCTAGAGCCCATGAGGCTTCATGATACCCATATGGTAGGGAGGAGAACGAGCATGGTTTTAGTGCTTTTTCCTTCCATAATCATATATTTATTGTTGCTTATATACATGGACACCCAAATTCTCACATTCACTTGTCTACTGAAAACATTCTCTATTCTATCCATTGTACTTGTCATTGTTTTCATAGCTCCCTTTTCAAATTCTCCAATAGATTACCTATACACAATTATTTACCAAGATGCAATGTATTGAAAATGTTTGATTTTATCTCTTTCTATTTACAACATATAATGCTAACCTCTTTTATTGTATATCTATATTATTTTCTTTATAGTGCTACACAGATACAATAAACATTCAAGATTGTGAGGATGAGGAAACAAAGGAGCTATTTTGGCCTGTAGCGAGTGCAGGGAAGTGTTATAAATTTTTTGGGAATTTGTGATGACTTTAAAGTTCATGGCACTTGCCAAGAAATTACAGGTCATGCTATTTGCCATGGATTTTATAACACTTCTGATTGCATGCACTAGAGGTCAATTGTGTTTTGATGCGTGTGCCTTAGATTTTCCACATGATGATTATGTGCATTACATGATGTGTATACATCTACTTCGACACAAGCACTCAAAAAAATATGTTCATCACTCTCAACTATATAATGTTCACATATCAATAAATAGATTCGGTGAACCAATTGTAAATATTATTAATTATTTTTAGTGTCACATTATCTACATTGATTTTGCACATATACTTACTCACTTTTTATGCTTTCTTTTTTATTTCAATGGATAGAGTAGAATATCTTTTTGGAAGTCAAATGTATGGTTGTTTTCCCACAAAACAAGGCATAACTATTAATTCAATTATTCTAACAATGCAAAATATGTGTATCATCTCATCGCATTCTTCTTTTGGTGAGGTTTGTTTATTTGTTTGGATCAAAGATGGTGTGAGTCTTCAATTGGACTATGAACATCTTTACTCTCTAAGTGATATTTTCCCTTGTATAATCCTTTTTGTGCTCATCAAATGGTATAAAATTTATCAATATAATATTTTCACTTTCTTCCTCAATAAATGCATTTATATATTTGTTTTTATTTGGACAACAATTCAAGTTGTTATTCTATTTGTCATCCATTTATTTTATTTTTTTATCTAAGTCCTTTTTTATTTTTTTCATACACCAATTAAGGAACATGTTTTTACTAGAAGTAATTCATAAAAAACTAATATTTTTATTTTCAATTTCCTTGTAATTAACTACTTTTGAATCCTTTCTACTTGTCACCATTTTATTTTACTACTACTAACCCATAAATAACATGCATAATAATGTTTTTATTTTCAAAATTATGGACTAAATACGACTTATAAAAAGTATTGAATATTAGAGATCTTTCTTTTCAGAATTAAATGATTTATAATATGTTCAAGTTAGGTGATTCAAATTGATATCTTTCAATGCACACATAGGTTTGCTTTAACTTTAATACATATGTATCGATATGCTTGATCTATCCATCAGATTATCCACAATAATATATAAATAGATTTTCCAACATCTCTCTTCATTATAATGTACTCCACCTATTTTATCCTAGGTAAAATCCAAAATCATAAGATTCACCTCCTACTATAAACTAACCTCACGTTTGCATTCCAAAAAGAAATTTGTCTCTTACTTCCCATTGAATAGTCATTTGTGGTGGACCCCTTCAAATTTTGTTGCATGCCTGTGCATGTGACTGCCAATTATCTCATTTCAAATCTGTTGTCTTCCATTAAAATATATGTACAAATAGCGAAGAAGACTAAGAGAAAGCTACATTTATTACCCTACAGTTCACTTGGACAAACGTGTAGTCCTGTCCAATCAATCCCCATAGACTTTCCACAAAGACGGTCTTTAGACAAGCCCTAATAATGACCAAAGCTTCAATCAAAATTTCTGCGTATGGAAGGACTCATTTAATGCAAATCGTTATTGAAATGGAATTCTTTTAGAGACCAATTGGCTTATCCCATATGAAGACCCAGTCTTCCTCCATTTTCAAGACCCACTGAATTGTGTGGAACAATGTTCAGCAATCCTATGGCCGGTACAACGCTAGCCAGTCCTGCCGTCACAGCAGGTGCTTTCGGGACAACAGTTTGTCCAGGGAAATTGAGTGGACGTACAGAGAGAATAGTGACCGCCGTTGAATAACAGAGGTCGTGGGCCTTGGGGCAGATTGACATTTTTTGTTTCTTGTTTGTCCTGGCTTTGTTTCCATAACTATTTGGCAGCTCAGTTTTGTACGTTTGTTGAGTTTGATATGAAATATTTTACTGTCATTTATTAGTAAGGCATCTTCAAAAACAATACAACCTTTTGCATATCAGAACTGATTGCGAAATGTGTGGATTTTGTATGGATAGTCAAAGAGAGTAGGATGGTGTGGTGCAGGGGCAATATCTGGATAGGGTGTCAGGTTATGAGGATATCTCAGCTCTAGAACGGTTTCCATTTCCAGTTGGCTGGTCGGCTACTGATATGCACTTGTTTTAAAAGTTTTTTACAATCTATGATGCTTCTTGTTGTCATTTTTAGATTTGATTGTGTGATTTTTTTATTGACTTTTTGGATCACATTTCGTGATCCACCATCAAGATGCAAGTTTTTTGTTTTAACATGTAAAAGAAATCAACTATGGAAGAAAAATAGATAGGGAAATGAGTTCACTAGAGGTTGATATTAGAATCCATTTTTTATAATGAGTGAAAGTATTAGGAAATGTTATAATTTGTATTCAGTATACTACTATACAAATTTTATTATAAAATAGAGATAAAGAATAGGCAATAGTGTTAAAGGTAAACATCATTTTATTTTATTTTATTTAGGTTAGTTAATTAATGCTATTAGTAAATATAAATTAATTATGTTGGGAGGTGGTCTATAGAGATGGTAAGTTATGGAGTATCATGTGGTTGTTACTGTATAAAAATCAAAATATTGTTTACATATATTCTTAAAATTGTTGAAACTATAAGTGTTTATTTAGAGCATGTTGTTTGGTAATAACACAATTATCTACATATTGGTTGTCATCACCTATATTTTTGAGGGTAGAAACAACTCTTCTAGGGACACACATACTTTGTAAAAGCCTCTTTCTTCTTTCTTTTCCCTATATGCTAACATAAAACATTTACATATTAAGCATGCAAATATTTTAGTGGCGGAATATGTTCTAATCAAATGTTCTAACACATGTATATTCACATGTGCAAATTGTTAGCTTAGGTGGCATTAAACTTGCAAACCTATGTCATTTTTTATGTCTCTACGTTTCTTTGAAAGTCTCCTAGGGGACATGAGAGAAATGTATTTAATATTAGTATATTTTAATTACATTTTTAGAAGAAATTTAATGTTGATGGATGCTACAATCAATATATGACAAATTATCCCTCCTAGGTGTCCACACTAGGCATATGAAGATTCTTGAGTGGGGCATCTAATTTTGGAGGGAAACAAATGTCCATTAGTGTTCCACCTATAAGTTGAACAATTACTGGAGCTTCCTAAAGGAAAAAGATAAAGGGGCTATGGGTTAGGCATCCATGTTGGAGCTTTGTACACATTAATTAATGTATTATCATTATGGGCATGTGCTAGATCATGATGGGCCAAAAAGTGGTGATATGTAACTGATATGATGGCCTATGTGGCTTATGACATTTTTTTTACCCAAAATTGATGGAAAAAAATGGTTTTTAAAGGATATTCTCAGCTTTCCACCAATATAAATTATGTTTTACTTTGGATTTAATAAATAATTATTATTCATTTTCTATTTGAATTACAACTAAAGTCCTGATTGATAGGTTGATTGAAAAACATATATAGCTTTTAAATGCTATCACATTTTTTAAATCTAAAATATGTGTAACATTCTATGCTTTGCATACTATAGGATTAAAAAAAAATGAATTTCATAAAGTTTTGACCAAGTTAAGGTGGTCAGACATACGAGTTTTTATATTTTTTAAAAGTTGTAATAAAAAATCATAATTAATTATTTACTTGGAAAAAAGTTACAAAATATGCAGCACATCGGAGACGAGTCCTCTACTTATATCTAAAATTTTATAAAAAAATATCATCGCTTTATTGTGGTCGGTGGTCGATAGACACCCTTATTTTTCCCTAAAATTTAAGTACTATTGCATTGAAATTTCAAATTTTCACCAAATAGTTTTTTTTAAAATAAACTTAGTAGTTTAGAGACTACTTTCAATTTTCTAAAGATTCTATTCTTACATATTTTTAAAATAATATAGATAACTTATTCAAATTTTTATGTCAAGTTGCCTAATTCTATTTTTTCTAATTTTTTTACCACTTAAGGGCCTGTTTTTCCATGATGATCTTGTACATACCTTGACTCTTGGTTTTTGAAGCATAAGGCATGGGATTTTTACTAGTGGTTTTGGTACCTCTTGTTTCAATTTAATACTATGGTTTTGTTTGACAAGTTCTATAAATTGGAGCCTTAAGATGGTAGTGGCATCTTGTGTTATTTGTAGGTGTATGGAAACATCTATGTTGTAGGAGATCATAACTGAAGTGTATTGTGGTTTATCTCTCTTGTGAAGATAAATAATATACTTTCCCTTTTTTCTCATGTGGAGTTATTTTCTGAAAGGGTTTCTCCACGTAAATCTAGTGTCATATTTATTTGTTGATTTTTTTTTACTATGGTTCAAATGTGTCATCACATACATGTATAATTAGATTTGGTAATCTTATTTTCATATTTGAATTTACATACATAAAATAATATTGTAAGCTTAGTTTCAACTTGTTTTCAACATTTGGTATCAAAGCTAACGATTTTGTTTAGAAGGTGACATCTTTCTCTTAAGTGTTGGAGGTTTTTGGGCTATAGTGAGATCTTTTATTTTTGTGATATATTGTAGATTTGTGAAGAAGATTGTATATCATGGATTCTACCTATCACTAGGATATTGAAAAGTTCAGTGGAACAAGCTACAATATGTGAAAATTAAATATGTAGGATCTCCTAGAACAAAGAGATTAGTGGTTGTTGGTTAACAAGAAAGTAAACTAGCTGTAATGTATGATGAAGATTGGAAAAAGTTAGACAAGAAGGAACGAGGAACCATTCACTTGTGTCTTAAGGATTTTGTCCTTTCAAATGTCTCCATCGAAGATATCACACACAAGTTGTAGAAAAGGATAGGTGATATTTATCAAAATAAAAGTTTTTTTAACAAGTTATATCTCAAAACATGATTATATTCTTTAAAAATGAAAGATGGTGAATCTATAACTTAGATCATTTAAATTATTTTAATCTAATTATAGGTCAACTTACATCCATAGATGTTAAAATTGAAAATGAAGATAAATGTATCTTATGTCTTTGTTCTTTGACCAAATCTTGGGAAAATTTAACTATTTCCATAAGTAGTGGTAATGTAGAACCAAATATGGACTCCATGATCTCCATACTTATTTTAGAGGAGATGAGAAGAAATTCCATGAATGTTGGATCCTAAGATTCCTTGCATGTGTGAGGTAGGTCCAAAGAGAAATGGTCTAAAGGGGATAGTAAAAGCGATAAGTCTTAAGAATGTTCCAAAAATATTGGAAAGATAAAATTGTGGAATTGTGGTAAAAGAGGGCTTGTGAAGAAGGAATGTGGGAATAAGAAAATATAATTTTAATTCCTACAAGGAAAAGTCCTTTAATGATGTTTTTGATGCTTTGTTTATTTTATCTAAAACTATTAGTGATGATTCTTGGCTTATTGATTTAAGTTGCTCCTACCACATGACTCCTCAAAAAGAGTGGTTTACTAATTATAAAGCATATGATGGGGGAGATTTTCTCCTTTGTGATAATAACACAAAGAGTATTGTTGGTAAGGGAAAGACCTAATGTTGTGTTTTAATGATGGGAGAATTGAAAATCTTGATAATATTTTGCATATTCTATGATTTGCAAGAAATTTACTTTCAATGTCCAAATTGAATGATTCTAGAATGCATGTTTCATTTAATAACTTTGGTTACAAGTTGGTAAGAGGGATTTTGGTGATAGATAAAGGATCTTTGATAGGGAAAATGTTTAGGATAAACACCTCTCCTTTACATAACTCTATCAATGTAACTACAACTAAAAATGCATGCATGTTGTGGCACCATAGATTGGGTCACATAGGTGAAAAATAAATTAAGAATATTCTTAAAAAGTGTTGATTGATCGTATTTCTGATTATTTTGTTGGTAAAAATGAGTTTTGTGAACATTGTGTGTTTGGAAAAAATAGATCATAATTTTCTAGTGGAATTAATAAGGAAAATATATTATTAAAGATTATTCATTTGAATGTATGTGGTGTAGTGGATCTTGACTCTTTGGGTAAATATTAGTATTATGTCTCTTTCATTGATGATTGTGGTGTAGAAAAAGCAGTTTTAGACATAGTAAATATATTACTATGGTCAATATTTCTTCACATCAACATTAGAAGCCAATCCAACAAGGTAATTAGATTGGCTAACAAACTAGAAGGAAAGCCAATCTTCCCTAGACCTAGTTCTTTTGTTTCCTTGAAAATTGATTGGATTTAATCTGAATTAATTGATCTATTTAACTATATAATCTAATCTAAAAAATATAAATTTTCTACGTAGATGAAACTAAACATAAAGTCATAGAAAAAATATAAATTTGAGAAGGGAAGATTTGTGTGCATTTACATTGCAAATTTGGAGCTGAATTAAGAGGTCAAGGGAAATGGGAACCCTTGAATGCGAAATAAGATTCGACTATGTAACTTTTAGGCCCGAAACTTCTAGATTTGCAATTTGTACTTTCACTCTATAAATTCCCATCTTCATATCTAAACTTGAAAAATCATAGCAAAGAGGGAAATGGTTGGCTATATAGAAGTCTTCCTTAGTCAAACCCCCATTTTGGTATTTCTACCTCTACAAATAGCCAATTGATTGATTGATAAAATGTGTGTGCTCCTAACCTTAAGTATTTCTAATCCTATAAGGAGCTAAAACAACAAAAATCCCACACAAATGTGTAAGACAAGGATTCCTAAATGATATTAGCAAGATCAACCCAAGAGAAAGTCAAATACCCTTAAGAAAATATAAATGCATAAATACCTTGCTTCAGGTAGCAAGTAGATCAAATTCTAAAGACTAGAACACTCTAAAAATAATTCATTAGGTGCTTGAAAGAAGCCAAAGCTATCTCCAAAACCAAGGATCCACCATGTTCTTCCATTGACATCAAACTCCAATCATTGAGCTAGCTTGAATATTTCTCGAATTTTCCTTTTAAATCTATAAAAATGGATGCATTTTGGTAGAGATCAAGTCCTTATTGGGGTGATCCCACAAAGTTGGTTTACAATTTCTAGGGGATTCTGATTTTTGTTGAAATCGCATATTTTTAGAAAATATAATGATTTAAGTCTTAAAATGTTTCATTTAAAGCATTCTAATTGAAGAGGGTTTGATCAAACTACCTTAGATCAAACCCCCTTGGATAGAACGCTGCTAGTTTTAAACCATACCAATAATAGAGTCTCCTTTACACCTATCAAAATGCTGATAAAAAAACCACTTTTGATTTACCTTTTGGGGGATGAAATGAATTCATTTAGAATTTATTTTTTGTAAGTATGTAGTCTTTATTATAAGCTTCCCAAAAAGTATAATTTTAAATAAATTTAATTTTATTATCATATTTATATTTTATTTCTTGTGACTGTAGGTTTTTCATCAAAAATCAAGCTCTTTGTTCTACACATGTGAAAAAATAGAAGATTATCAAAAATAAATTTGAAAAATATGAGTGCACTAGATATTGAAGTCTTTGATCCAACAAAAAAAATGAATTTCAATACATACAAAAATATTTGTATTATACAGTCTGTCTATGTCTGAATTGTAATTTGTTTGACTTTGAAACTTGATTAAGGAAAAAACATTTAATAAAAAACTATGAACCAATTGGAAGCACTAGATATCATAGTTATAAATATAAATTCAAAAATAAAATAATTTTATCCTTCATGGAAAAGGACTTGTCTTGTACGGTGAGTGTCACTCCTTAAAAATGGTGTTTACTAGAAAAAAACTAGTTTTCAAAGGGGATGGAAAAAGAAGTGTAATCTGATTCCAAAATTTTTGAAAAAATATATTTAGAATCAACATAAAAAATGTCACAAATCACTATTTTGCATCATCTTGAAATTCCTCACAGTTTAGCCATTATAGGTGCCCAAAAGTGAATATTTAGTTAGAAAAAATTAGTTCAGTGTCTAGTTTGGCCAAAAATTGTAAACTAGTATTGTCGGATCACCCATTGATTTCTTCATCATTTAATTTTAAATAACAATCCATGTTTATATAGTGGAACTTGGAATAAATTAAGGTGTAGGCCAACTCATTTAATTTTAATATTTGGAATAAATTTACTGCCAAGACCCAAATTTGAATTCACATCTCCAAAATTAGAGACTGAAAAAAATAGAAAATAAAATTTATTAAGAAAAATACCTAGACTAGGGTGCTAGATGCCCCTATCTAACTCTTTTAAACTCATTCAAATTCTATTTGGGAGTTTAGGGTCTACTTAATTTAGACTTAGCCAAAAAAAGAGCACTTATTGGGATTAATTTGATGATATTTGATTAACAAAGAACTTTCTAAAGTAGCAATGACATGTTCTCCCCAGTTAATAGGGAAGGTCAAGGCTAAGAAATTCCTAAAATGCATTAATGGGAAGGCTACTAAAGAAATTTCCAAGTAGATCATGAAATTGTACTTATACCTTAAAACAAGTGTACTTTATGATGTTACATTTAGCCCCCACTTGAGCAACATTATAACACTACATGCATATGCAAGTTAAAGTACTAAAAGATAATCATAATCATAAAAAGATACCCAAAATGATACTCTAGAGGACACAAAACATTCATCAAGCAAGAAAATGAAAATCGTAGTATAGTAATCTATAACCATAGCATTAGGAACTACATCTTGCAAAATCAATTCATTAGAAATTTAAAAACCATCCTACTCATACAATTGAATGAGTTAGTCCAATACTTCTAAGGAGAATGAAATTTTAGGGTAGATCTATTCCTCCCCTAGGTATGTGCATGATCATCATGGTAAAATAGGCCTTTAAGTGGGAAAAAAATTAGAAAATTCAGAGTTAGGCAGCTTGAAGTAAAAATTTGAATAAATTATCTATATTATTTCAATAATATATAATAATAGAATCTGTAGCAAATTGAATTTAGTTTCTAAACTACTAGGTTTATTTTTTTTTTAAATTATTTGGTGAAAATTTGAAATTTCAATGTAGTAGCACTTAAATTTTAGGAAAAAAATAAGTAGGTGTTTGTCTAACCACACTAACCACAATAAAATGATAATATTTTTTATAAGATTTTATGTATAATTAAATGACTCATGTCTCGATGTGATGCATATTTTTTGTATAAAATTTTATGTACATGATCATCATGGAAAAAATAGGCCCTTAAGTGGCAAAAAATTGAAAAAACTGAGTTAGGCAATTTGACATAAAAATTTGAATAAGTTATCTATATTATTTCAAAAATATATAAGAATAGGATCTCTATCAAATTGAATTTAGTTTCTAAACTACTAGGTTTATTTTTATTTTTAAATCTATTTGATGAAAATTTGAAATTTCAATGTAGTAATACTTAAATTTTAGGGAAAAAATAAGTAGGTGTCTATCTGACCATCCTAACCACAATAAAATGATAATATTTTTTTATAAGATTTTATGTTTAAGTAGAGGACTCATGTTCCAATGTGATGGATACATTTTTGTATAATATTTTATGTGCAGGATCATCATAGAAAAAATAGGCCCTTAAGTGGTAAAAAAATTAGAAAAATTAGAGTTAGGCAACTTGACGTAAAAATTTGAATAAGTTATCTATATTATTTAAAATATATATAATAATAGAATCTGTAGCGAATTGAATTTAGTTTCTAAACTACTAGGGTTTCTTTTTTTAAATCTATTTGGTGAAAATTTGAAATTTCAATGTAGTAGTACTTAAATTTTAGGGAAAAAATAAGTACATGTCTATTTGACCACCCTAACCACAATAAAATGATAATAATTTTTATAAGATTTTATGTATAAGTAGAGGACTCATGTCCCAATGTGATGCATATTTTTTTTATAATATTTTATGCGTAGGATCATCATGGAAAAAATAGGCCCTTAAGTGGCGACAAATTCAGAAAAATTAGAGTTTTTGAATAAGTTATCTATATTATTTCAAAAATATATAAGAATGGAATCTATAGTAAATTGAATTTAGTTCCTAAACTTCTAGGTTTTTTTTTTTTTTAAATCTATTTGGTGAAAATTTAAAATTTCAATGTAGTAGTACTTAAATTTTAGGGAAAAAAGAAGAAGTAGGTGTCTTTCTGACCACCCTAACCATAATAAAATGATAATATTTTTTTATAAGATTTTATGTATAAGTAGAGGACTCATGTCCTGATGTGATACATATTTTTTTGTATTTTTTTTCTAAGTAAATAATTAATTATTAATTTTTTATTAATTTTTTTTAAAAATATAAAAACTTGTATGTCTAACTACTTTAACTTAGTCAAAACTTCATGAAATTCAATTTTTTTTATTAATCCTATAGTATGCAAAGCATAGAATGTGACATGTTTTGGATTAAAAAAATGTGACACAAGTTTTGGATTCAAAAAATGTGATACCATTTGAAGGTTATAGATGTTTTTCAATCAGCCTATCAATTAGGACTTTAGTCGTAATTCAAATAGAAAATGAATAATAATTATTTATTAAAGGGTATGTGCAAGATCATGATGGGCCAAAAAGTGGCAATATGATGGGTATATGGCGACAACTTTTTTTACCCAAAATTGATGAATTCATACTTATTTTTTCCACCAATATAAATTATCCTTTACTTTGAATTTAGGGTATGTCCAGGATCATCATGGAAAAAACAAGCCCTTAAGTGGCAAAAATTCAAAAATCAGAGTTAGGAAACTTGACATAAAAATTTGAATAAGTTATCTATATTATTTCAAAAATATGTAAGAATATAATCTATAGCAAATTGAATGTAGTTTCTAAACTACTAGGTTTTTTAAATGAAAATAAATCTATTTGGTAAAATTTGAAATTTCAATGCAGATACTTAAATTTCATAGAAAAATAAGAAGTAGGTGTCTGTCTGACACCCTAACCATAATAAAATGATAATATTTTTTTTATAATATTTTAGATATAAGTAGAGGACTCATGTCTTGATGTGATGCATATTTTTTGTAATTTTTTCCAAGTAAATAATTAATTATTAATTTTTTATTACAACTTTTAGAAAATATAAAAACTCGTATGTCTGAACACCTTAACTTGGTCAAAACTTCATGAAATTTAATTTTTCTTTTTTTAATCCTATAGTATGTGACACATATTTTGGATTCAAAAAATCTGAGACCATTTGAAAGATATAGATAATCTTGCCCATTTTTTCATTTCATCAATTTTGGGTAAAAAAAAGTTGCCGGCCACATACCCTACACATACCCATCATATTGCCACTTTTTGGCCCATCATGATCTTGCACATACAATCCCCGTAGTATTTTCTTGCTTTATGGAGGTGGAAATAAGGAAAGGATCTTGCTACATCAAACTAATTAGGGTTTTTTATGGAAATACCATTGTTACGGTCATGGTAACATAACAACAAGTATAAAAAGCATATAACATGAACAAAGATGGAACCACAATTTTAATGCAATAGATGACGCAAAAATCAAAGTTTGCAAGCCCAAGTTATGATGATTTTAAGATAACAAAGTATGAGTAATATTATCAAATTTGGTTACAAGTTATAGCTTTTATACCATTTTTCCATTCATTTTAACTTTTGTAGTTTGAGAGCATTGAGATCTAAGTTGAACATTCCTAGGAGAAAAACTGTTGATGATGACCATATCGTGCACACCAAGGCTCAAGGCCTTATGAGAGTGTGTTGCACAAGGGACACTGATAGGAGAGATACATTAAATTTTCACTTTCCCTATAGGTAGGGGTCATTTTTTATGTAATTTTTAATATTTTTTGATAAAATGGAGTGTCCTTGACCAACATGTGCACCCCTAACCAACATGGATGCTCTTGACTAGGCATAAGATTCTAAAACATGTAATTTGCTACTTTATTTTGATTTATGTATGAATGCATTGCTAATGCAATAATCCTATATTTGTGCTAAAATGATAGGGTCCACCACACACATAGGAGCACCTATGAGGCTACTTATATACACTTCTTCATGATCACATGAGCATGTGTAGGATCATGATGGGCCAAAAAGTGGCAATATGATGGGTATGTGTAGGATATGTGGTTGATGACTTTTATTTTTCACCATTTAAGGGCCTATTTTTTCCATGATGATCCTGCACATACCCACATACCACTAGAATCTAAATTGTAGAGTAGTGTTATTTATGTGTTAATTTATTTTAGGTGTATACCATGACTACCATGAGATACCACAAGGAGATGCTAATGGAATGATGGGAGAGATGACGGTGATATTGGAGGATAAATACCACATACTTCAGCTACCCATTCGAGATAGGACTCTTAGCCATGTTGAGGGTAGGATCTTAGAGGAGATCTTAGATAATCAGTACTAGTGCATCAACCATGATATGCCAAAATATGGAAAGGGTCAGATTCGACTGAGCTGGCTACTACATGGAGGTACTGAGGTTTCGATTATTCATTAGATCATGATTGCTACTATAGCATTGACATTCCACTAGATGAATGAGACACAGACCCGCATGGGGGCCTCATTCACACTATACATGAGAAATGGAGGAGTGACAAAAGTTTGTGTTCACCTAGGGGTTAAGCATGCAAGAACATGTGTACTACGATATCAAGTGATATGTTCATTATGAGACATGGAGTCTTATGACATGCACACTCCTTCAATTGTGAATTCAAGCACATTGCTTGCATGTGACCTGTGGGATACCCCATAGAGGTACTATGGACCTATCCTTGAGCCTTTTGTTATCCTTTGAAGAAACCATGGTAGTATAGAGATGTGTTATACTGACACATTATATTTTATTAATTAGATGTCTTGAATATAATTTGAAAACCCTATAGGACCTTGCAGCCCTAGATAGGCTTGTTATGATAGTCAGTGAGGATGCAACGTGATTGATTCTTTATTGATCGCTATGAGTATGTATTGTGGTGCCTTTCTATTATGATCAAGTGATGAGATAGTTTTTGAGTACAATCAAGGGGTTCCTATCCCTTGACCAACCTATCTTAGGTTTACTTGTAGTGGTTGTAGGAAACAAGACATGGCTTTTCCTACCATCAGAGATGTTCCACTGAGTGACTTTGATGATGAAGAGTGAGAAAGACATCTAGTATATGAGGTAAATGATATCAGATCTATAATTGCATACATGAGGTGGTGGGATAGAGCACATTTAGATCCTATATTTCTTGTAGATCATCCTACTAGTGATCCTAGGCCATGACCATGACATCAAGAGGATTACAAGGAGGAGGATAAGGATGACAATGGATATGTAGTTGAACATGATGAGGAGGATAAGAAGTCAGACAAAATAGTAGGAGGGCCAAAAGAGTAGGAGGAGGCTAGTGATTCCCCCATGGAGAGATCTAGTTCTTTTCCTCATGTATCACAAGAAAAACCTACCACACGAGTATGTGCAGATCATGATGGGCCAAAAAGTGGTGATATGATGGGTATGTGTAGGGTATGTGGTTGATGACTTTCTTTATCCTAAAAGTGATGAAACGAAAAGGGTTTTTAAAGGATATTCTCAAATTTCCACCAATATAAATTATGCTTTACTTTGAATTTAATAAATAACTATTATTTATTTTCTATTTGAATTACAACTAAAGTCTTGATTGATAGGTTGATTGAAAAAATTCTATAGCTTTCAAATAGTGTCACATTTTTTGAATCTGAAACATGCATCACATTCTATGCTTCACATACTATAGGATTAAAAACAATGAATTTCATGAAGTTTTGACCAAGGGTGACCCACAATAGTGGTTTACAATTTTTGGCCAAACTAGACACTGAATTTTTTTTTTAAACTAAATCATCACATTCGTGCACCTATAGCGGTTAAAATGTGAGGAATTTGAATATGACACAAACTAGAGTCTCATCACATTTTTTCTATAGATTCTAAAAATATTTTTTTCAAAATTTTTGGAATCAGATTGCACTATTTTTTGCATCTCCCATGAAAACTGGTGTTTTTCAAAAAATAACATTTTTTAAAAGTGACGCACACCGTATAACACATAAATTTCTTCCTTGAAGGATAAAATTATAATTCTTTCAAATTTAGACTTGTAACTCCGATATCTAGTGCTTCCACTTGGTTAGATAGTTTTTTATTGAATATTTTTTTTTAATCAAGTTTGAAAGTCAAACCAATTACAATTCAGACATAACACGACTATATATGTTCACATAAATTTTATTGTATGTATAAAAATTCTTTTTTTTTTGTTTTAGTTGGATCAAGGACTCCAATATCTAGTGCACTCATATTTTTCAATTTTTTTTTATAATTCTCTATTTTTCCATGTGTAGAACAGAGAGTTTCATTTTTGGTGAAAAACCTATATTTAATAAAACTTAAAAAACAAATAGATAATAAAATAAAAACATATTAGAATTATATTCATTGGATAGCCTGTTTTGAGGGCAATCTGATACCAGTTGGGTTTCTGAAATCTCCTCCATTTTCATTCTCAAATCGAGCTTTGAAGTGCAAAATTCTAAGCAATTTTGGTGCCTCAGAGCGTGGAGGTGAAAATAAGGGGATTCGATCGAACAACTATTTGGTCAAATAAAATTCAAATGTTTGATCACATAGGAGTTCGACCGAAGGAATGTTCAACCAAACACATTTTATATATAATAAAAAATAGATTCGAAGGGGGTTCGATCGAACATGGTAAAGATGTTAAGTCAAACCCACTCTATTAAATATATATATATTTCTTTCCTTTTCCCATTGTATTTTATAATATTTAATATTAATATAAATGTAAATTATATATTTTTAAATTATAATATATAATATGCTTAAGGGTAGGGGGTAGAGGAGAGAGGGGGGAGTGGGAGAGAGATAAAGGATAAGGTTTAAGGGTTAAGGGTAGAGGGGAGAGAGGTCAGAAATCCGCAGATCAATCAGGCGATCAAATCAGATCTCGGGGATCAGGATTCCAGGATCCATCAGCTTTTGCACGTCGGCATCGACGTCAAATCAGGATCAGGATCCGCTTTTCATCAACGGCGTTTTCAAATCAGGATCCAGTCAAAATCAAAATCAATCGACATTAATCGAAAAATCAAAAATCAGGATCAGGTCCGTCAAATCGAATCAGAAATCCAGAAAACAAAATCGAGCAAAATCCGGGAATCTCAAAGTTCGAAAAGATTCAGGTCAGGATCCAAAATCGAAAAAATCAGAAATCTATCAGGCTCGAAATCGAAAATCAAAATCAAAGTCGGATTCAGGGTCCAGGGTCAAATCAAAAGAAAAATCAAACGAAATCGAAAATCAATCAAAATCAAGTTCAGGGTCCGAAATCCAGAAAAATCGAAAAAAAATGAAAATAAACAAAAGAAATCTCAAAATCGAGAAAAATCCGTCATAATCAGGATTCGATTCAAGTCCGTCGCGAAAAATCAGATCGATCATTTCGCGCATCAAAATCCAGGATTCAAGTTCAGGTCCAGTCAAAATCGGCAAAGATCAAGTCGATCCGTCAAAATCAAACTTTCAAAATCGAAAAGATCATCAGAAATCAAAATCCTCCGGTCAGTTCCAGGTCAATCAAAATCAGATCAGCTCATCAAACAATCATCGCTCCAGTCAAATCATTCAGGCAATCAAAGTCAAAATCAAAAGATCATTTCAAATCAAAATCAAAACCATCAAAAAATCGGTCAGGATCCAGAGTCAAAATCGCGTCAATCATCAAACAAAATCAAAACCATCAAAGTCCAGGTCAAATCAAAGCTCGAAAATCAAATCAGTCATCAAAATCAATCATCCGCGGGATCGTCAGTCATCAAAATCAATCCGGCGTTTCAGAAATCGGCGCATCAGAGGTCAGGTCAGAAATCAAAGATCAAAATCACTTTCAGATCAATAAATCCAGGTCAGATCGCTGAGATCAAAATCCAGAAATCAATCCGGAAAATCAGGCATCAAAATCGCTCCAGGATCCATCAAAGCGCGATCAAAATCAAAATCGCGCGTCATCCGTCGAGATCCGCGGGATCAAAGTCCAGGATCAAATCAAACTCCAGAAATCAGGATCAGGATCCCATCAAAAAATCAGTTTCGATCGGTCGCGTCAGTCAATCGAACAAAATCAAAATCCGGGATTCAAGTTCAGGGTCATCGAAAAATCATCAGCGGCAAAATCCGGTCCAGGATCCATCAAAAAAAGTCAAGCGTCAGATCGAAAAATCAAAAGTTCCGGTCCAGAATCCAGAAATCAAAATCAATCAGTCGAAACTCAGGCAAAATCGAAATCAGTTCCAGTTCGATATCCGGGAGAATGGGAAGAAAAGTCAGAACAAAATCGGAAAAATCAAAGATCTCAAATTCGGTCCGGTCAAAATCGCGTCAGCATCATCGAAGAAAAATCGGCAAAATCAAAATCAAAATCAAGGATTCAAATTCCGAAGTCCGTCCGGAAAAATTAATCCGAAATCGAAAATCAGGATTCCGGGATCCGTCGAAAATCATCGAAGATCATTTCAAAATCCGAATCCATCATCAAAATCCGGGATTCAGGTCCAGGATCAAATCAAAATCGAAAATCGAAATCAGGATCAAATCGAAATAAATCAAAATCCAGAGTCCAGAAATCAAAATCGATCAAAAATCATCAAACATCATCAAGTCGAGATCCATCCAAAAGTCAAACCGTCAAAAGATCAAACGTCAGAAAAATCCTCGTTCCAGATCCATCAAAATCAGGCATTCTGCGCGAAAATCAGGCATCCATCCGTCAAACGCATTTCCGCGAAAATCGAGCAGAAATCAGGATCAGGATCCAAATCAAAATCATCAAAGAGATCAAAATCGAGATCAAATCAAATCAAAATCTCCGGGGTCAGTCCAGAGTCAAAATCGAAATCAATCATCAAAATCTTTGGTCAGGTCGGATCAAATTAGAGGGAGATAGAGAGTGGGTAGGAGAGACTTTCAAGAGAGAGAGGGGGGAGTGGGAGAAAGACAGAGGGTAGGGGGTACAAGGGTTTAGGGTTATAGGGTTAAGGGTTTAAGGGTTTATTTTTTTATTTGCATTGATTTATGTTTTATATATGTGTGCAATAATTTTGTAATTATATAATATTTAATTTTAAAACTTACATAATTTCCCATGGAACAGTTTGATGGAACAAATTATATAAGTTGTAAATAATTGTATATAAGATTCTTGAACTTAGGAATTCCATGAAACAAATATAAGTTGTATATAATTGTAATTTAGGAAAAATGATTTTAAAAAACTTCACTAGGTTTCAAATAAGGATTGAAAGGATATATATGGGTTACATGCAACCAAAATAAGTGAGAGATGAAGCTATCAAAGATTCTTGAACCTAAGAATTTTCTATGGAACAATTAGTAAATATAATTGTAATTTACACAAAATGATTTACAACTATGTACAAGTTACTATAAGTTCTCATTTGAACATGTATAGGGTTACAAGTGAACTTGAAAACCATGAATATAATCTAAATAAAAGATTTTGGTTCAGCCCACTCTTCAATACACGTAGAATTTTTTGATGATCATCACTATCTAGTCTCCATTTTTTTTGGCCGCATGCATGTGGAATTACATGAAGATGTAGGGTGATAGAAATTATTAAGTGACTATCTTGATATACCTTGTTATCAGGTTGATAGTCAACAAAATGAAGCCCATGTTGAACAACTTTGACTTGTTTTAGATATGCCCCTTACACTACAACAAAACATGCATGGTAAATGTGAACCTAAGGTAAGACATATGAATGTGTGCAACATTTTCGTGCTCAAGGTTTGTACAATATATATTTAATGTTTATAATGTAATGTGCACATGTGAATACAATGTATATAAAATTTTAAATTCAAACTCACCTGTGGGAAATGGCATTCCATCACTTGTTTCAGGTTGTGGTAGTTTATTCCTTTCTTCTGTGCAACAAAATAAATAATAGCTAACACCTTTGATGTTTCCAAGCTCTGCTATGACTGTAAAAACATTTCATGTACACCAAATTTACATAAAAAAATTCTTAAAAAATTAGAAATGTCTCTAAAGATCATTAACTAGATATATATAATATTTAAATTATTGAAAACTTACACATGTACCTTTTCTAACCAATCCTAAAATATGGTCATGATCAATTGAAATCAAAGGAATCACTTCAAATCTTTCTTCCTTGTTTTCATCATATGTTTGTGAAACAACCAGTGGCACCATATCCCATTTACCAACATATCCAAGTTCTTGATTGTTGCATGCATAATCAAAGTTTCCCTCAATGCACTTAGTGCAAAAACAAGAGTAATCCCTTGTGTCTAATGTCCATCCATGGTGACTATCTAAACTCCCAACACAATGCAAAGATCTTGTTTTTTCTACCCTCTTGCATCCATGCATCGATCTTCTATCCACACCTAGATACATGTACAACACAAAACTTATGTGAAAAAATATGTATATATATATATATATATAACTTTTAAATTTAAATAAATTCAAATGTTTGATTTAATGTAATTTATATATACCCAATATCTCCCAAAAAACTCTATGTGGAATGTGTCGGTTTGTTCTTGAAGATGTGCCGACCACATTTGATGCAAAGAGTTTCTTGCACCACTCAACAACATCATGTGCATTGTCTAGATGATCTTTTGGATAACTCATTTGATGCTTTCTTAAAGCTCATTTGATGCAAGCTCCTACTCCATCATGCTCACCCTTTCCATGCCCACTCTAAAAAAAACTCCAAATATGTGGTATTTTGTAGATTTTATGATATCTACAAAGTGCATAGAATGACCATGAAGATTTGAATTGTGCCACACATCCATCTGACCATACAAAATTATTTTCAAAGTTTACACCCCTGCTTCTCAAATTCTCAAAAAAATTGTAAAGCAATGTTGGACAAAAAGTGTGTCATGCTCTTTATCATCACTAATATAAAAGTGATATTGTTTCTTAATGGCCTGTTCTTCATCTATACTCTCAACACCATCCAATTCTAATTGTGCATGTTGATAACACACATGAACAATAATAGTGATCTACTTTGAAAAGTAATACTCTGATTGAATCTCTTTTTGATGTACAAAGGAGTAATTTTTTACAAAGTTAACTACTAATAGAACTATTCCACGTGGGAAAGTATCTCTCAATGTTTGGAATTATTGTGCTTTCCACTTAGCAAAAAAGGAATGTTGTATGTATGGTCGTATCAATTTTTGAAAATCTTCCTGTGATAGGTTGAATATATGCGTTAGAAAATGAGCAACAAACTAAAGAGTGCAAATAAACACCAAAACAACCTACACCTCAAGATTAGCCTAAGTTTGAATCAACACAAGATAAAAACAACAAATAGAACTTTATACCTTGTGTCGAATCGATCCTTTGGTTGGCCCTTCGATCTTTGATGTGTATGCTCCTGGGATGGCAAGATATGCAAACTAGATGATGATGTGAGGATGGATGGAAATGGATGAAAGCATGAAAATGGCTAAGTGTAGATTGAGAAATAAAATTACAAGAGTTTGGCTAGCAAAATGATCTCCCCTAAAATGAGAGAAAAGAGGGGGTATTTATAGGAATTTTGAGAATTCCCTAGGGAAATGGATGGCCAAGATTGAGCCACCAATGACCAAGATGTAGGGCCAAGGTGAGTTGAGAACTCACAAGCCCTCACATGACATATGGCATGTGATATAGCCCTAAAAGGTGAAGTGGACATGAGGTGGAAGGGTAGTACATGACATGGAGGGGGGTACAAAGTACCTTGGGATTGGACAAGATCTCCTCATAAAGGAGGTCCTTGTCCCTATGTGGGTGAGAGGACATGTGAGGAATTAAAAATTCCTCAAATATCCTCATGGGGAGATGGGAAAGAATAAAGAATGAAGAGAGGACATGTGGGAAGAAGTGAAGGAATTAAATTTTTTTTTGAGTGCATTGGGGGATTAAAAGTTGAATTAAAAATTCACATGGGAAAGTGGAGTGCCTTGCCCAAAAGGAGAAAGCCTTTAATAAGGTTGACTAAGGACACATGCCATAAAGGACATGGGGAAGAGAAAAGGAATTTAATATTCCTTGAAAGATGAGAGTGGAATTAAAAATTCTTCAAAGGAATTTGGGAATACACAGGAATTAAAAATTCCTTGGGGGATGGGAAGAGTTGACTAAAGGGGGTGATTAGACAAGTTGATGAGGGGTTAGAGGAAGGTTAGGTGGCTAAGAAAGATTAGAGGCCAACTTGCAAAAGTTGGAGGATGTTACACCTCCTAATCAAGGATTAGGCATGTGCACATCCTAATGATGAGATTAGAAGAAGGATTAAGATTAGATAATAAAAGATGGAGGATGCGACACGTGAGGAATTAAATAAATGTCCTATTTTATTAATTCATTTGATGAAAGAAGGATTAAAGAGATAAGGTATTATTGATTAAATACCTTAGGGATTTGGCAGAATTAGAGTTATTAATTAAATAATACCAGTATTACTTAATTGATGAAAATAAGATGAAAGGGGATAAATTTGGATAAATTAAGTGTCCAAATTTAGATGTCTGCATTTTGCCCCTCTTTGAGATGGTGTTATGAAGTAGCATCATTTCAAGGATCATTAAAACATAGAACCTAGAAGAAGATGGTTATATTGGGAAAGATGCCCTAGTCATTCCTTTGAATGATTAGGAAGGGAAAAAGATGATGAAAATTAGGGATGAAGGATGCCCCCTCGAGAGGACATGTGGGTTCAAGAGAACACATGTGGGCTTTCGAAATGGAGGAGATGATGCAAGGGGAATAAGGATGATGATGCAAGGGGAGAGTGATGAAGGAGATGAGGAAGATGATGCAAAATGAAGAAGATGAAGCACAAATGGATGACAAAGAGTGATGTTGCCCCAGTCAAGGTACAAGCCAAAAGGGGGTTGATGAGGGATGGAGTGTTGTTAGGTCAGTATCCTTAATTCTTGAAGGAAATTTAGCCAAATTTCCACATGTCTCACAAATTCCTTTTATGTAGTTAATTTGAGGTCCATTTTCATGATCACATAATATAGACTTTATGAACAAACTTGTCTGTTTAGGAGGTGCATTTTGAAACCCACATCTTTCTTCCCTCATCTTTTGAAACACCTGATAGTAGAGATCAAATTCAATATGACAAGTATCAAAAAACTTGTTTATCTTCACGTAATATGGCTTTAACCTTTGAAACATTGTTTGCCCAATCTTTATATGAGGATATGCATTACAAAAGTTCATATACATCTCAAATTGTGTTATGTCTAGCCAATGTTTGATATGATTTTCATAAATACCAGGTCCAATCCCGTGTCTCATAACATCTCTAGTATTTGATGATGGACGAGTCTGATCATGCCAAAACCCTGAGACCATGTTCCTAACAACATCTTCAATCCTGTCAAAATGGGGAACTCTACACATAATTTTCCAATTGACTTCTAAACTCTCATCCAAAAACTCTCTCTTTTTCTCATATTTTATTAATGTGGTTCTACTATAACCAATTTTAGTTGAAGGGTATGTGTAGGATCATGATGGGCCAAAAAGTGGCAATATGATGGGTATGTGGTTGGTGATTTTTTTTTTACCCAAAATTGATGAAATGAAAAGGATTTTTAAAGGAGATTCTTAGCTTTCCACCAATATAAATTATGCTTTAATTTTAATTTAATAAGTAATTATTATTCATTTTCTATTCAAATTACAACTAAAGTCCTAATTGATAGACTGATTGAAAAACATCTATAGCTTTCAAATGGTATCACATTTTTTTAATCCAAAACATACATCACATTCCCTTCTTCGCATACTATAGGATTAAGAAAAGAAAAATTGAATTTTATGAAGTTTTGACCAAGTTAAGGTGGTCAGACATACAATTTCTTTATATTTTTTAAAAGTTGTAATAAAAAAATCATAATTAATTATTTACTTGGAAAAAAAATTACAAAAAATATGCATCACATCAAGACATGAGTCATCTACTTATATCTACAATATTATAAAAAAATATTATCATTTTATTGTGGTTAGGGTGGTTAGACAGACACGTACTTATTTTTTCCCTGAAATTTGAGTACTACTGCATTTCAAAATTTCAAATTTTCACCAAATAGATTTATTTTTTAAACAAACCTAGTAGTTTAGAAACTACATTCAATTTTTTATAGACTCTATTCTTACATACTTTTGAAATAATATAGATAACTTATTCAAATTTTTACGTCAAGTTTCCCAACTCTGATTTTTCTAATTTTTTTGCCACTTAAGGGCCTGTTTTTTCCATGATGATCTTGCACATACCTTGAAAGTGCATAAATTTTTCTTTTTCTTGCTATATCTTGATGTATAATAGATGCCAACATCACCCTTCTTGTAGTGGCCTTATCCACTGATCGAGATCATTTCCCAATGGAATCTAAACCCTTTTTAACATTTTGAACAATATTCTTTTGTAATCCCATGTGTTTCTTCTTATTTGATGTTGAATGTACACCCAAACATTGTAATGATTCTTTGAGCTCATCACGAAGAAGTAAATGTGATAAAAATTGGGTTTTTTCAAGTGTTTCAAGATTATTGAAATGATGATTGATTATTCCATTTATAGATTTAGTCATTGACCTCTTTCTCTTATTATAAGCCTGGTTGGCATAACATTTCAGTTTCTCCATATCTATTTCAAGTAATGATCTAAATTTCTATGAGAAATTTGTTTCCTCACCTTTTTAGCTAGTTTTATATGCTCATCCATACCAATAGGAGGAAGTGATCTTGACCCCTCTCCAACATGCATTGTTTGAACTTGTGCCTCCTCCCTATCTTGAAGGACCATGTGTTCTTGAGTAGATTCATTTGATCCAATGTCTAGATTTTCCTTGACTTGAGCATGAGAACTTCCTGCTTGTTGAGCCCTTCTACGTGTCACAAAATATTTTGCAAACAAAAGTGAGAGATGATGTTATATAAGTGAAGTTCATGTCTGCAAGCAAACAAAGTGATAAGACATGATGCTATAAGTGAGAGAAGTTTCTACTAGTTTTATATGCTCATCCATACTAGTAGAAGGAGGTGATCTTGACCCCTCTCCAACAAGCATTGTTTCAACTTGTGTCTCCTCCCTAACTTCAAGGTCCATGTGTTCTTCAACAGATTCATTTGATCCAATATCTAGATTTGGCTCGACTCCAGATTGAGAAATTCCCGGTTGTTTGAATTTACATGCAAGCAAAGAAAGTGAGAGACTATGAGTTATCTAAGTGGAGTTAAAACAAATAAAATCAAAGATTCTTGAACTTATGAATTCTATGGAACAAAAGCAATTGGAAGTAGATGATAAAGAATATAGGGAATGTCTATGCAAGATGACTATTGGAAATATATTTATAAGAAAAACAAATTGAGGTGTTAATAAAATTCCTAAACACACACTTGAGAGACAGAGAGAAGAAACAAGCATGTACCTTGTTTATTTTTATGATAATTTTCCAAATTTTGTTCACGCCTCTTTTGTTCTTCTTCTTTTGACAATTTTCGTTGAGATGCATTTTTTCTTTTTCTTTGTTGTCCCATTTTCTTCTTCAACTTAAATATGACTCAAAACAAGTCCTCTACCAACTTAGTTAAATTATCCTCCAAAATTTTCCTTGATTGATAAAAATGAAAAGTTGTCTCTCCAATATTTTCCTCCTTGATAAATGTGCAAAATGCTCTTCTCCAAAATCTGTGCTCCAAGTGATATAAATGAGAATTAATCTTGCAATTTGATATCTAGAATAATGAAAAATAAGATTTTATTTATATGCATATGGGATGGGAAAAAAATTATTCTAGTATACATCGAATAACTAGATCCTAGTTTAAATGAATCAAGTAGTAAACAAACAAGTTATTTCATTGTGGAGTTTGTTGTTATTTAATGCATTGGTATGCACAACATATCTAGAAATTTTAGAATTTTATTAAAGTGTCAAAAATTTATAATAGAGGCATAATATGAATTGAATTTTCTTAATTATATTTGAATTGAATTTCAAGTTACTTGTCAAAAATGTATAATAGAGGTATAATTTGAATTGAATTTCAAGTTACTTGTTAAAAATGTATAATAGAGGTATAATTTGAATTGAATTTTCTTAATTATATTTGAATTAAATTTCAAGTTACTTGTCAAAAAGATTATATTTTGTTCTCAAATCAATGGTTCATGTTGCTTAAGTAATTTTTTAAAAAATATTTATTGTGATCAACATGAATGAACTTAATTATAAAGTGGCATTGATTTCCTAAAATTATACTAGAGATCAAATGTATATTGAATATAAGGAAATGTAAGTTGTAAGAGATCATCAAATAAACAAACATGTATGTATATTGAATATTTAAAGCAAATTCATACATATATCATCTATAAACATGTAACCATAAGAAAACACATGTACATACATGTAAAGAGATGCAATGTATAAACATAACACATGTTATAAGCAAAGAGGAAAATGTATGTATATACCATATAAGAAAATGTATGTACATATCATATAATAAAATTAATGTAAACGAGAGATCATCAAATGTCAAATACTAAATATCAACAAATAAGCAAATGTATGTATACATCATATAAGAAAATGTAAGAGATAATAAAATATTGATTACTAAAGATCATCATATAAGAAAATAAATGTAATAAAGATCATAAATCTAGTGTGCAGGGCCTAATATGAATTTCGAATCCTAGTCGAACGACCATCTAAATGAGAACAGTCCTACTCTGATAGATGTGTTGAGCCCTAAAAATAAAATTGTGTATAGAATGTGTTAAATACATATAATTTATATTAAATAAATTTAATGAAAGTTATTTTTAAATGAACTTGTATTTTTAAATATCTATCTAGATCTATGCATACATAAATATTGCATGTAGATATATACACGTGCATATATAAAAATTTAAAACTCACATGTCCAATGGAAGCAGATTCATCCACATCTGAGTCACGTCAATCATACACACGATCTGGACCAAGGCTAGGAGTGACATGAGGTATGTCCACCTGTAACAATATATACATATATATCAACTTACATGAATATCTTGTTAAAACATAAATTTAAAAATAATTAAAAAAGAATTGAAACATGCACATGCACACATACATGCACATCATCTGATATCGGATGACCTAAGTCCTCTGAAACGGTCAAGTGACGAATCAACATCTGCATCCATCTGATATATCCCATGTCATGCTAGAAATGATGAATGTAGAGGACTATGAAGGTGAGATGGCATTGACGATGATGAACCAGAACCAATCAACATATCAGTAAAACGCATAGTTTGTGCAACAACCAAATGAACTGTAGGTGGATCCTGATGCGTACTAGTGCTCGGCTGAGAGTGATGGGATCCTGGAGCTTAATGGAATCCATGTGCCAAATGATCTTTGACATGCTCTATACTGATCCCATTGTTTGATGCAATGTGGGAATATGCCTTCAATAAGTCCTCAACAAACAATGTAGAGTCCTGCATGCCATATCTCCTATAAGTGTGTCAAGTTGTGTAGGAGTAGGGATGTAGGCCATTGTAAAAGGATCCATGGTGGTCCACTGTGCTAAAAATGGCATGGATTGGGAACATATGGACATCAAATACTGACCTACACAATCATCAGATATCCTAGTGGTGGCAGTTGCAATGTCACCTATAGTGTCAATTTCTTCCTTTTGGGAGGCAACAAAAACCTCATCTACTATGGGGGCTAGAGTTGGGGTGAGAGTAGGAGACCTCTCACTAACCAATGCCCAAAACATTAGGATTGGTCTATCTGCTCGATGATAGGTGGGCCTATCGGCAATCCTGCCACACCCCTGACCAACATATGGTGGAATGTCCAGGTAGTTAATTTTGAGGCCCAAATGGACCTCAACATACAATTGCTAAACAAAATATAATGGAATTTGCTCATTGTTTGGGTATTGACCATGTGTTGCGAGAAATCATGGGTAGATCAATTCAACCATAGCACAATCGACACATCTAGTGACCTGGTATCCCCTAATCTTATGTACATTTTGATAAAAAGGAAAATAATTATTTTTTATCATTTATTTGGTCACACTATCCTATATTTGTTTAAGGGGAACATCACCTTGTACTTCTTCCTGCATGTAGGAAAGAATAACAACTACTCTATCTGGAGAATATGAACTAGTCCTCCCAAGTTCATCTCTTCGTTTTTCTAAACTATGTAATATTGACATAGATGGTTCAAAATATATCCTTGGGTTTGCACCCTATGCTAATGAGTCTCTCAATTTTTTAATCTCATTAGTGGTATTTTCAAACAAAGAATATAGCTCAGGTGGAACATGATATACATTTTCCATGTTAGATATATATATATACAGTACACCTAAAAGAGCAATGAGACCATGGTAAAAAATATATCTAGATAAAGGGAATACAAATCTAAAATAGTTGTAATAATTCATCTACTCATCAATAATATTTTCATACCATTAAAAAAA
>VDFB02093293.1:0-15325 GCA_007258455.2 Sequoia sempervirens
ATATATATATATATATATATATATATATATATATATATTTATTTGTATCTTTACTTAGATATGTGTATTAAATATACTAATATATGCATATACTTATATGATTTAAATGTGGATGCAAATATACTTACGAATACTATAATCTCTACCAAATAACTTTCTAGAAAACTATTATCGAAATATAAGTAACCAATCTAACCCACTCAAATACCCAATAAACAAACTAATATAAGCAATTAATCACATAGGAAAATATTCTTAAACTATAGTCATAACTAATTTGTATATATATTATTTAAATCTTACCTAATCAACTCATTATTTAAAACAAACACTCAATTAACCAATACAATCATGAAGTCAACAAATATTAACAAATCGTCCATTAAATGATTATGAAAGAAATCAACATTTAAAAGGATTATCTAATTCATTCATTTAATTTAATCCTTCAATTACCCTAATATAATTAAATACATTTATTTTCTTTTCTATTTAGTTTTCCAATTCACTATCTACTTAATTAATTAATTACAAGGCAAAATTATTCTTTTACTATAACCATAATATAATATATATATATATGTTTGCAGCCATGGGGAAAACAACCTGATAGCAACCTTGTGTTTCAACCATATCTCAAAAACCATGATCTGAGTTTTTTAGATTTTTGGATAGGGATTAGAAGACAAGGCAAAAAAACCCTTTAAATTTCTCACCAACCCAATTCGTAAAAATAAAGTTATGGACGACACAATCAGACTGATTTATTGGCAGGGGATAAATCAGTAACAATATGAAATTTGATAAGCTACAAATTATGAATAAGATGTCGAAGGGAAAACGGTAAAGGAAACAGAGGCTACGATAGGAATAAATAATAGAATATTTTTTCAAGTGTTGCAGTTGCATTTCCCTATTTGAAATAAAATCAAATTGAGGAGAATAGAGAGAGAGAGAGAGAGTAATGAAATCAAAAGAAATGGGGTTTCACAGCTACAGAGTATGCACAAAACGTTTCACAGAAAAATGGGTTTTGAAAATCCTTAGAGAAAGCATTTAATAATTGTTTCCATTCAAAAATAAATAAACAAGGTAGTACTTTGTTTCCAATCAGCATAACCATTCAAACATTCATTTTCAAAACAAAGATAAAATTTAGAAAGACAATAGTTCCAACCTTGATCCAATCGCTTGGCTGAGACAAAAATCCAGTGCCAAGATCAATCTTCTACAACAACTTCTTTGAAATCCCTAATCAATGTTCCCAATAATCCCCCAATTTCCCACAAAATTTACAGCATATGAAATTTTCTTGCAAACAATTTTCTTCTTCCCGGAAAACAAAAATCCATAATCCTCCAAATCTCTCGAGAAGATAATTATTTACAAAAGGAAAGCTCTTCGATTTTCAAAACCAAAAATCTAATTAAATCTCTAAAATCCCACAAAACAACAAGTTTCTTTTTCAACAATCTCTTCGAAACTGTGCATGTGCTCCATAAAAGATCATTTCCATCTTTTATATTATTTTTATTGTTTGTTAATTACAACATTCCATTATAATATTTTATTTTATTTTTTTTAATATCACATTACACTTTTAAATTTATTATAACCTATAGAACCCCAATCCTTAGACCTACACAAACACAAGAAACAAACACTATATTAGATCAAATGCAAGTGAGAATCAAGATTCCCCATGAAATTCATTTGCAAAGCTCAAATAAGAAAGAAAATGAACCAAGAAAACAATGAAATCCTATTTTAAGATACAAACACTCAATCCCATGGGGGAGTTGGTGCCAATTTGATGTGGAAATTGGCCCTTTCCCAACTCCTATGCAAAGCTTGTGATGATTTGATGAAGATTGATCCACTTGATGGTTGATTCAATTGAGCTCCATGAAGAAATATGTAATAACCTAGCTATAAACTTGATAAAATGGATGAAAATGGATATGCTTGAGGATGAAATTGAGTATAGTAGACTTGCTCAAATTGTGGATGATCAAAATACAAAGGAAAACCTTCTATTTATAGAAAGACAAGATGGAAGAATGAGAAAAATGAAGCAATGTGGGATCATTCAACATCCAATGGGCAAGTGCCACTTGTCAAGATGTGAATGGAAGAAGCTTGAGCACATTTTGATGAATGTGCACAATAAATGAGATTAGGTGGAATTTGAAAATCATGAAATGACATGTTAGAGGGAAAAAGAATGAATTAAATGCCACTTGGATCAATGCACAAGGACATGTAAGAGGGAATGAATGTCTTGTTGGAAGGACAAATCCACTTGGAAGGATTTTCAAACTTGAAGGAATATTCCCCTAAAGATGCAAGTTGAGAGAAAATAGGGATTTAATAAATTAATTAAATGTATTTTCATGTGCAAGTGGCAAAAGCTAGAGGATGGGACATGGATTAGAGTTAGCATTAATCAAAATTTGATTAATTAAGATGATGTTAGGTGATTTGACAATTTTGACTTAGATTTTAGGATTTAAATAAATCAAAGTTTGGAGGAAAATGATATAGACTTGGTTAAATAAAGATTTTGATTTATTTAACTAAAGGGGATGATGTTAGGTTAAATTAAATAAGGTTTAATTTATTTAATTTAATAAGATGACCTTAGAGATTTAATCAAATAAAATGAATTATTTAATTAAATAGATATTAGAGGATTAATTAAATAGCATTGATTTATTTAATTAATGAGAGAGAATGACTTAATCAGATAAATGATTATTTATTTAATTAAGGGATGAAGAGTGATGACAAGCTAAAGAGGTGACTTAGGTTGAAACGATGTTAATAATCAGGATCAAGTGTGTCGGTATATTTTTCATGTCTACATTTTTCCCCTCTTTGAAGAAAAGTACTCGTTGTGTTGGTTCAAAGAATAAACGTCTTGATCAAAAGTCAAAAAATTTCTAATTTCAAAATTTCCCTACTACTACCCTAGTGGGGAAAACATGCCGATATACTACCCCCTTGAGAGATCAAACAAAAATTTTGATTTTTGGGTGATTTCGTGAAAAAAAGAGGACAAGGTGCCTAACGGGTCCAGAAAGGCTCCGAGATGCCAAAAAATGAGATAAAACATGAAAAATGGTGCAAAACATCCCTCAGCTGGGCGAAAATAGGATCGGGGGATCAAAACCCTAGTTGGACAGCTAAACGGGGTCAAAAAACCCTAATTTTTAGGCTTAAATAAGCCTCGAGGGGCCACTTCCAATTCATTTTGGCATTCAGCCTTTAGAGATTCTGCACATTTGAGTTCACAAGATGGTGCAATGACAGCTTCATCAACACATTTTGGATCAAGTATGTACACACCAAAGGCTGCCTGGCACTGGACCACCGGTGAGTCAACTTGACTTGACCTTGTTTTTTGATTTTCGTGTGCATTTATTAGCTTAGGAATTAGGTCCATTAGTAGCGGTCCAATATAGCACCACTCAAAACTCTTTTTCGGTGCTGCACGGCCTTAAATTGTGCTGCAGTCGCAAATAGTGATGCCACGACGTAGTTTGGAATTAGGGTTCAAACTCCAAATTGAGCCACATATGAAAAGTGTGTTGGGATGGGCCTCTTTGCAATTAGGCTTTTTTGCTAAACTAGGTCACTCCTCAAACTACGACACTATGGTGGAGTTTGAAAGATAAAGACTCCTAGCGGCGCAGTTTGGAACTTTCAAACTGCGCTACACCCACAAACAGCAACACGCAAGCTATTTTGGGTACACCGAGACAAGTCAGGATCATGATGTTTGATGAATTTTAATGCAATGGCTTTCTTGATGCAGGAGCAGGTGATGATACTTCATTCACGCGAGCACAGGTCCCGAGAGCTTTTCGACATTTTGTAGGGTACGCCCAAGTGATAGCAGAAGCAGCTAGGGGCGATTGGACTTTGGTACATTGCCTATGCACCACTAGTGAGGACACACTTGGGGATAATGGTAGTGCTTACAGAGTAGTGGCACAGTGAGACATCCTCCTTCCACCTTCCGACAGGAAAAGCCACAATCACACTAGAGGACGTGTGGTGGATACTTAGATTGCCCATCCATGAAGAGCACATGATATACGATGTGGATGTCAGGAGGGAGGCTTGCTATGACATGATGGGCCTTGATGAGATTTTATTTTGTGAGCGTCAAATCAAGCTAGAGCATTACAGCCTCGTCGTGTCACCCTTTCGCTTGGTTATAGCGGCTAACATATCAGGTCTTGTTGCACTAGATTGGTGGGGTAGATATTTTAGTCCTGGATGGGGGCTCGATTGGGAGCACATAGTCCGGCGATGAGTATGCTTTGTGTGGGGGCCAGTACTACTAACCTCATTGTATAGAGATTTACATGAGTTTGCATACATTAACGACAGAGCCATTGGGGCGGGGGTCACACTCCTCCACATCTAGGCTTGGGAGCACATCATTATGCTTCGTCCAAGAGTTGTTCCAGTCAATATGGAGCTAGATGATCTAGTTGTTTGGTGATACCGAGAAGGTGTTTCTTTTATGCACACAAGACAACATGGGATTCCCCACTCGAGGAGAGTCCTTGATGATATGCGAGCTTTCACATGGTGGCCATATCTTGGATGGCCTACATGGTATGATGATGTGCAACAACTCTTTTTCGCTCAGCATGACAGACTGATGCAAGGCAGGAAGCACACTATGCTCGAGAGGTACCTATCGGGTCGTGTACAGAGACAGTTTGGGGAGCCCCAGGATAGGCCTGATGACCAGTATGTTGTGATATTTGCACATAGGATGAGTCAGACCTCGTGGGGTCAATACATACTCGCAACCAAGGTAGTACAAAGCTTTATGTAGCTGGTTGCCAGGCCATGGTTGTACGATCAAGGTCAGGCTGATCTGAGGACTACATAGGCATATAGGGATTGGTTTTGGCCACCTCTCCAACTTACGGTGCCAGGGATACCATCGAAATGACGTAGGGCCAGAGGTAGAGGGGCAGGATGAGGCCAAGGCTAGGGAGGCCGAGGGGACGAAGGTAGAGACAGGGACCAGGGAGGAGGTGGGCCACCTCATCAGCCAGATCAAGGTAGGGGTCCATAGGATCAACAGTTAGATCAGCAAAGACAAGATGCCTCAAGACAAGACCAGGACTAAGGGTGACAGGATGGACAAGATGGGAAAGACGGGTAGGATGGCCAGCCACCACGGGATTAGGGACCTCCACCACTGCCCGATCAAAGAGATGCTTAGATATTGTAGTTGCAGGAATAGGTTGTAGGATTACAGGGACATTTGGCTACCCTAACAACAAAGAGAGACCAGCTGAGACAGGAGAGAGATCAGGTGGTCTAGCAAAGGCAGGCTATAAAGGTTAGGGCTGCACAGGAGATGGGCTGTTGCCAGCAGATTGAGAGCATGTCTGCCTCTTCCTCTCGGAGTTCAGTGTCACTACGAGCATACAGGGATGTCGTCCGAGAGGCGGATTATTATAGAGTCCACTACCATCAAGGTGTGCCCCAAGCATCCCGGGTCCTAGATTATTCTCAACAAACAGGATACAGACGTCCTGAGGACCACAGAGAGAGACAGTTTGGCGATGGCAAGGGCAACCAGTAGGGTTAGCTTATTTTTTTTATCAAAGATAGTATTATTTTTGCACCCCATGGGCTCATTTTTGATAGCCCCATGGGCCATTGTACTTTATGTATTCGATAAACACTTGATCCAGATTTGTACCATGACAGTATATTATTTGATGATATATATGATATGATTTGATGATGATATGAAGTGATATGTTTTATTCTATTTTATGCATTATGGATGGATTCTACTTTCTATATGTGATGGTTTACATGATTTTATCTTATGTGATGCAATGCAATGATGTGATATGTGACCTAATGATGTGATGCAATGATAGTATGGATGCATTTATTTTTCAGTATCTTTCTTTATGCACTTTTTATGATGATGTATGCAAAATGTTATGATATTTAAATGCTTAGACTAACAAATCTATATTATGCACCTAATGGATAATAAAGTATATGCGATGCAATATTTTTCTTTTCAGTACTTTTCTCTCATGTATGATATGGTGATGCACTTATGATTTTATGATGATGATATGATGCAATTATGTATTTAATGATGTTTATGATATGATGCTTATGCCATGATAATGAAAATGGATGATATGTATGTATATGACGTGATGGATGCTAATAATTCCTATGTATATGATGCACATGATATGATTTTTATGATTATGCAATGGATGTTTTATGAGGTATGTGATATGAATTTAATGATGCATATGGGATGGTTGCTTTCATGCTTATATTGAATGCATATGAGATGCTTAGAATATACAATCTATATTATGCAATGATGCAGGTGATATGACAAATTATTTCTATAAGATATAGTATGTGTTATGCAGTATGCTGATGGTTTATGGATTTAGGATGGATGCATTGGCAATAATGATTTGTGATTAACTATCATGGTACCATGTTAGCGCGGAAAAGGAGATAGAAGAAATCAAGAGACTCCAACAAGACACGAGATGATGATGATGATGATGATGATGATGATGATGTGCTTATTGAGGAGTTGGGATTTTAAAAGGGCCAATTACCTTATGTTTGATAACACATGTAGGTATGATGCATCAAGGTATAAAGAACCAGGATGGCATTGCACCTAGTGTGATGGACTTTGACTTGATAATCAGATAGGAGTACTCCTGTTCGCACTTGACATACAAAACCTCATTCCAAATGCAATTAAGATATTTCAAACATCTTGGACCAAAACATAGAAAGGAAAGCCTTCCTATGTGGTCAATAAGACACCTAAAACACCCTCCCTACAAAGCAAACAAAGTACGTATGACTGAGGTTATATTACTGTAGACATGCAAAATTAACCTTCTGCATTTGATCAGGATCATTCATTAACCGAACTAGACGTTGCATTAGGACCATTCATCAATTAATCAAGTGCATTTTCATCCATTCATTAAATAATCTCAAGGTCATTTATCAAATAAACCTTATCATTCAACCTTCATCTTGCATCATCCATTTAATTAAATAAATCAGGACTTCATTTAAATCAAATCTTAAATTATATTTCATCATTTTCTGATTTAAATAAATCAATTATCAAAGTCTTGAAAGTCAAATCATCTAATCAGCATAATCATCATCTAATCCTAATCTAATGTTAATCCCATCCCACTTGCATTATCTAGATCTAGCCACTTGCACAATAAATCAATTTTATTGATTTATTAAAACCTCATTTTCCCTCAACATGACAAGTCAAACAGGGCATTTATTGTTGTTTTTCCTTGTCCCCCTCTCAACATTTATGGCAAAATTTGAATTCAAATTTTCCCCCTCTTGGGCACTCTTCCCAAATCTTGCACATGCATCAACTAATCACCACTTGACAAGTGTCCTTCTATCATTGGCAGAATCTTAGTCCCACATTGGTCCCTCTTCAACACTCAGCATTTGAAAATCTTTAAATACAAGCTTCATCTTTGAGCAAATCCTCCACAATCTCTTCACAACTTTTATGCAAGGTTACTCTCTTAATTTGAGAGCTCATCTTGCTCATCACTCCACCATCTTCATAGCATTTTCATCTTGAGCTTTGATCAAGGATTGGGAAAGGGTCACTAGCACATGTGACACCAATCCAACATGGAATAAGTGTTTATCTTGCTTTTAAAATGTCTTCTTGATGCTGTTTTTGTTACTTGTGGCATTTCTTTAGCATAGATATTCTATTTCATGGAGGTATTTGCAGATTTGTGTGTTTAGACTAACATTTCTAATGAGTATTTGAAGTGGTCTTACATGCAGATTTAGGGTACTTCATCTTGGCGCTAGAAGGAGGGCCTTGAAGTGTTAAAGATCTTGCTGTCTTAATATGGAATTTTGCCTGATTTAGTTAATCATGTTTTGATTTAGAAAAGTCAATCTTTCTATTCGTTCTGCTCTTTTTCACCTATGAGGGAACGATCTTTGTTTGTGTTTGTATCAAAGTTTATAGCTGTCAAATTTTGAAGCAACTAGCTGGAAATATTTTAGGCTGCATTAATTTCACGTATCTAAGCTTTTATTCATGATCCTACTCTTTGAAAATTTAACAGTTCACCTTTTGTCTTCAAGTTTCAAGAACACTATGCATAAACAAAGGACAGGAATTTCTGAATTTAATTTTGTTTTCAATATACTGTTGTTGACTGCCTTTGAACTTCTCCAGTAAATGTGTTTTTCTTTTGTGCCATGATCCGGAACTCCCTAAGTGGTCTTCAAATGTTATCTGCTGCTCACTGGATTTCCCACCTTTGGAATACTCTGGAAGTGATATCTTTTGGTCACATGATTTTTCAATCCTTTGTTTTCTCCATGCTTCCAATAGATACATTGATCCATTAGTGAGAACAATGAAAGATGTGCAACACTATGTTGAGAAATGGCAAAACAGGTTATAAGAGGCACATCATTCACTGAGTTTGCAAAATTCAAAATGTTCCCTATAGGACTTTCCAGAGAAAGCAAAATGTGCATTTCTTAATTTGATTCTTTTATAAGGCAAGATGCAGTTGTTCATTCCCCATTGCCCCTTCTAATGAATGATTTTGCTGCTCCATTATTCCCACCGACGAAGTCTGTACATTTCCCAGTGGTAGCTCTGTGCATTTATTTAGTTCAAAATTTGTCAAGGAAAGAACAATCCAGGTTTCCTTTATTTATTTCCTGCCACGCTACAAAGCATTTTTCTTAGCATGTTTATGCCTATTTCTTTTTTATGTGAATTAGTCTTACTGTTGGACGAATCTGATTCTGAATCATTTCCAGATGATGTATCTGAATCAAAAGAATAATGATGTCGCCTTTTCTTTCTTCTGTCTTTGCGCACTTTCCTCTGTTTTCTCCGCTTACATGTTTTCCGAGTATCATCATCACTTAACACAACTTCTTTTCCCTTCAACATCTTTGCCTTCTTTTCATCTTCATCATTCGCAATAGCCCCATTCTCCTTGCCTGCTGACACTTCACCACAATTGTTAATTTTAACCGAAACAGTGGGCCTTCCTCGATCCGCAGTCTACAGGCACTCATTTTTTTTTAACACTTGGTCGATGTCAACTAACTATGGTTTTCTGTTCTTAAAGGATAAACATATCCCTCATTCAAACGAATTTTGATGCCAAACAAGTGGCCCAGATTTATGTCTTTTGTTCAACACTCAGTCTATGAAAGAATTGTCTTTTGTTCAACGGCTGACTTTGTTTGGTGCGGGGACATTTAAAAGAGCAATGTTCTTTGAGGTGACTTGTCAAAATAGCTCACGTATCTATACACTATCTGCCGAAATGATGGTAACAGTATTATCTTCGATACTGTCAGCTCTTATGATGCGTAAAAGATGCTAGGTTCCTCTTGATATTTATTATTTATGCTGTCAAATTGCGTGATTTGTTTTGACATGTCGATGCAAATTTAAGGAATCATTTAGTGCACTGTCCAGCATTTAACATTATTGTTTAAATCATCATTGATCATTGTTGACTTCTCTTCATCTACGAAGTACAGGGGATGAACATACACTATCTCCATTCTGTGACACATTTAAGGCATTCAATGGAAGCAATATTGTGCACGTCTTATCATAAAGAAGTTGCAGCTTTACTTTCATTTTGCAGGCAGTGGGGATACTGATCAAGATTTTTTTTGTCAAACATTCTGCGCACCCTCTCTACACTTCAGTCGATGCTGATCAAGGCATTGTTCAAGGCATTTAAGTTTCCTGCTGTACTGCTGCTCGCCAAATTAAGGAAGCAAAAGATATGGGGGCGTGATTTCAGGAGTTGCATTAAATAGATCAACTTCAAGCATAGGGTGCAAATAGGCGCAGTTACTCATACTAGATACTTAATCTTGTGAAGCAATATCTGTTGGGAAGCCTTAAAGTTTGCAGATAGGCGTATCTTTCCCCTTCAATTATAATGTTGTCTTAAATGATTACTATCTGTTTTTGTTTTAAGACAATTACTTTTAACATTAAAAGTTGTGGCTACTGTAAGGGAAATTCTATATGAGTAAATTCTCAGTTGAAAAAAATGTTCTGAGATACGCCTTTATTTTTATTTGATTTTTACTAACCTACTTGTATTAATTTGGCAGGCTTATAAATGCAAGACAACTTCAAAGATTGTAGGGGACCATGCTTCTAAAGTGTTTAGGAATATTTCACTTGATTCATATTAACCAATACACATATGGGAGATGAAAAGATAAATCATAGAACTAAGAAATATGCCGACAGATAGCTGCAAGTCTTCATTTGGAAGAAAAGTGAAGGAAAACGAAGGAAGGGGGGATTCACTTATTTATTGATAATCCATTTATTGATGATTCAATTATTAGACATTTCATTTAAAATCAATCTATTACTTTAAGTTGGTGCTTACAATGATTTTAATTGTATAACTTGATTTTATTTCTTAGTAGGAAAACGGAGGAAAAACGAAGGAGCATTTCGCTTCGACATGAAACTTGCAACATTAAAACATTGGAGGCAATCTTTGAAGACTTTTTGAAAGAAATCAAGCACTTAACTTGAATTTGACAAAAGCATTTTTTTAATGCTTAGGGCTTTCATTCTAGCATTTATTTTCAATTTTAGGCCAATTAGATCAATTTGGGGTTTATAGTCAATCAATGATTATCTTTCAAAATTGGGCTAAAATTGAACCATACAAACTTACTAGCTTTTTAATTTTGGACTAAAATGGAACAAGCAATCCTCATATTTCATTTGGTGCTTAAAATGAATTCACAATTGCTTTGAAGGGTATAAAATGAACAAGTGTTTGATTTGTGTGATTGTCTTTTGAGTACGTATCCTCTCCCCTTGCGCTTCGTGCGATCTAGGGTGCAAAGAAACACTCAAAATACATTTTATTGCTTTGAAACACTTGAATTTGGGCTTAAAAATTGAACATCTTGTAAGGAATGTGGTAGGGCATTTTCACATTCTCTTTCTTTGTGCCATCAAGGTCGATGAGTTACGGATTGTGTCTTTGCTCATTTTGTTTATCTTAGAGGGCCTGCCTTGGGGAAAAAGTACTCACCCAAGCGATGACTCAACCGGTAACACTCTAAAGCCAAGAGTATTTCCAGCCGGGATATAAATGATGGTTTTGGTTAAAGCGCCATAAATCAGCGGTTGAGCAAACAGGATGGATCGAAAGGGGACTCTTAGGTATGGGTCAATCTCCACGACGGAAAGTCCCTTACTAGAACCCATGTGCTAGAATTTGCCAAAATCCTTAATCTATTTGTTGGTGCAAAATTCTCAAGCCACCCCACACACTCTGCGGTCTTCTAGTAGAGATGAAGCTGCCATGGGAGTTTCATGGGTGTTGATGTCTTAGCTCGGTTACGTAATGAGTGAGTGGGAGGCATGGGGTCAAGCATCTAACCATCCGCTAGAGATAGGGTGTAGTTGGACTTGTCCAAGTGGGAATCCAACAAATATTCTTACACATCCATAGGGCTTGTAATTATTCTTTGTTTGAAAACTTATTAGGTATTCAAAACATTTTGCAAACAAACATTCAACATGATTCTCAAAATTTCAAACCCTCTTTAAGACAAATATCATTGACTCAATCCATATAGTTACTACTTTCTGTGGATTCACGTTAAGAGGTTCCTACATTGGATTATATCTCAATTTGTCTTCTTGAGTAAACAATAGGAAAACCCTTGCCTTAAGTTCATTGAATTTCCACATAAAATATCTTGTGGGGTTTAAAGAAATTAAGACATTGGACATCTTAGTTTGAAACTTTAATCAAGAGAGTGTTTTTGGTAAAAATAAGCCATTAAGCAAAGATAACAAATTGGACCCCACACATGTGCTTGATATCTCTTGGTCATATTGGTCTTTTGATTGCTCTTAGAGAAAAGTGTGTTCTTCAATACCTTGGCCTAGTAAACAAAGTCTCTCTAAGTCTCTTAGGATCATCAAAACTTTCATCTATCTTCCAAACATTCATCAATCCATCTCACCAAAACAACTTTAGACCTTTGCAAACATCATTCTAGACTTAGGCACATCATCAAAATCAAAATCACCTTGTTTAGTTAGGGGGCATGGGAATGTATCCTTTCTCATACCTCTAGTTAAATTAGCAATCCTTTGAACAAGTTCATCCTAGAGATCACATCCAACATCTTAGGGTTTACAAGTTCATCATCCAAATCAAACCAATCCAATCAAACCCTAAGTCTAGCATTGATTCAAAGTCCCTAAACATTCATCATCCATATCATTTACACCTTTCATCCTTCATCTCGTCATTGATCCTAGAACACCTTAGAGGTCAACAAAGTCAAAACACAAGAAGAACATGGAATATAAACTTGATCCATACATCTTGGGTAATCCAAATCAGTTGAATCCTCAAAGCCTTGCATTTCCTATCAATTATCAAAGTCCATGCATAGGATCATTGCCTTCGACAAATATCAATGGTACAACAAGTGTGAGTATGCCCAAGTCAAAGTTTGGAACACATTTCCCAATGATAGATCTAAGTCCAAACCTACAAATCCACCAATCGAATAATCAATGCATGAGTCTTCAAACGAGCAACATCATTTCACCAAATCCCTACAAACCAAATGTGGATGTACCAAATGCAAGTTTTCGAAACATGAATCCTAACTCAGAAAACTTTGGAAAAATGATTCCCAATACCAACAATGTTCATCCTATCATGTCAAATCTGAACATCATCCCAAATCAAAATGTCATCCAAAATCCATTCGTCCATGATCCCATTCAAAAACGACAAGCATGCATGCCAAAACTACTTGAACACAAGCCAAATCAACTATCTCAAGTGAGTCAAGATCAAAATCAAGAACAAATTTGGCGAGATCAAATTGCGGAACTTTCCAAAATAGTTGAGGCATTGCGCCAAGGGAAATCTCCACCACCATTACCCACATCATTCCTTGGTTTAGGGCTTCCCCCTTTACCTAACACCAATCAATCCACCCAAATCAATCCACTTAATGTCAATCAAACCATCACGTCAAATCCTTCGAGTATACCATCGACATCACACCAATGGATGGTATCTAATCAAACAACATTGATCCCAAATCAAAATTTGGTCTCTCAAGGACCTATCACCTCGGTCATTCCAACCATCACTATCCCTTCAATCATTCCAAACGCCACTATCACACCCATCACATCTCAACCTCTCACTACCATGATCGCTCCGAGCGTATCTCAAACACTTGTCACTACATCCAACATGATTCTAAATCCACCACCACCCCCACCACCACCAATTTCCACCACATCAATCCAATACGACGCGACATTACAAGCTGCTTTTCAAAAGGGATTCCAACAATATCTAGCCATGCAACAAGCAACACAAGTGAAACAAGTGAAACAATCCTCTCAAGTTTCCCAAGCCTCTCAAGCTACCCAACCAACACTGACAACTATTGAAAACAAGGATCAAGATCAATCCATCACTGAGCACACGTTTACTTCATCTAATGATCAAATCGACATATGTCAAGAGTCACTTTTGAATCATGATCAAAATCCACCAACAAAAATCGACAATGAGCCAATTCAAGAAATATCAACATCACTTGACTCTATGGTTGAAAACATTCACAATCTCTCCACCGCAATTGTCGAAAACAATGATCAAAACCTCTCCATTGAGGAGCACATTGACGATGTATGTACACAATCCAATGATCAACTCACGATACATCAAGAGCCACTCTTTAGTGATCTCTTTCAAGGAGTGTTAGGACTATTTGATCCAATTGACATAATGCACAATCAGTTCACCTATGATCATGTCGAAAATGTCTCTACATCGCCTTACGAGTTAGAGGACATATCTCAAGAATTTATTCCAAAGCATGATCAAAATCTTTCACCAAGGTCTAACAATGGTCCTTTTCAAAACATGTTGATCCCCTTTGACCGCATGGTTACAGATACTGAAAGAACCCTGAACTTGACACTTGAGGATATTGAGCCATTCCCCATGTCTCATAACGACGTCCAAGAACCCTTTGTAAGAAATCCATCATTTGAAACTACCCCATGTCAAGAACTTGATCCAAAGCATGTCGACAGCAACTCTGAAATTAATCAAGATCAAGAATTTGTATCTTCAAGATACTACAATAATCTAATGAACACTCTCTTATCCATGCAAGATGATCATATCCATGTAGCACATACTCCTCCATCTACCCATGAGATGCTTTCTACAGATGGGCACGTAGATGATTTTCATCTAGAACAAGATTTTGTTACACAAAGGCGATTCTTGCTCTACAATCAAATGGAGTTGTCAACATCGGATCAAAATATGTCCCAAACTCAGATTGAGGACATCATGAATAAAGATATCCATCATTATCCGTTTAAGGAAACAAGTCAAATAGAACGTCCAGAGTTAGCAGAGCAGCAAATTGAAACATCACCTACGACAGTCATTTATCAGAGAATGCATTATACACAAGAGCTCTTGGAGCAAGCGAAATCAAAACATGAAGGTACTACTTCCACAATACTGGGGGTAACTTCGTCTCAAACAAACGTCAACATAGAGAGCACGAAGAATCCTTATGGTGAAACCGATGTCAATACTACAACCAACCACGTCACGAATCTTCATCCACCCATCACCCCATCCACGAATTGGGACCAACGTCAAAAGGAATATCTGAGTCAAAGTACGAAGAACATTATCAAATCAAAAGAAGCTGAGAAGCATAATGGACAAATCAAGTACATATGGATACCAAAGAATACAAAGAAAGATCATCCCTATCAAACTCCATTAGTCAAAGAAACTATGGGGAAAAATACAAGAGGGAAAAGTATCCATCAAAGACGTCCACAAAATCAAAAGCATGCTTTTCAAGCGACGTACAAAGTGTATCAAGCAGTTGGTCCTAATTCCACACACACTTTCGTATCCACCCATCATTGCTCATCTTCCCAAGTTTGGAGAGTCAAAGGTTCCAAACTGTCAACCAATCCATCTTTTATCCCTAAACACACTCCATCCATGCCTCCACACATGATATCCAATTCTCACATTGACCATGTATTGGCAGCGACCCTTCATCATAAGGATTCATAAGGCACTCTATTGCGATGTGCGCATAAATACAAAGTTAACTCTGGTATCAACAAAGCAGATCAAGAATCTCAAAAGTTGTATTCAAGTGC
>VDFB02093294.1:0-11449 GCA_007258455.2 Sequoia sempervirens
GGGAAAACTAGTATCTTAGGGAAAGTAAGGTTTTCCATAGATTTGAAGCATAAGCTATGGTTCACAAGGTCGAGTCCATCTCTTCACCTCTGCCATTAAGGAATGCTATCCATGTTTTGCAGGGATGGTGGTAGTTAAAATGTTCTTAGTACTTATTTGATTTTTTAAGTTTGCTAAGTCTTCATGAATTTGGATTATGTTTTCTTGCAGAACATTAGCAACCATAGTTTCAACATGTGTCATACTACTTGAAGGTATCAAATTGTTAAGGGTATGGTCCATACCTAGTGTACTAGTATCAATACTAGGAGTGAAATAACTAGACAACCCAAGATCCTCAATGATTGTGCTATCACAGGATGACATGAGTCTCAAATCCCCATCCCACTATAGTATTTAGTAATAGGACACCAAATACTCATGCAAGGGCCCTACTAAATGAAAATGGATGTAGATAAAATATAAGCTAAGAAAAATGAAATGACTATAACATAAACTCTATAAATTGAAAAAAAATGTATCAGCAACCAAAAGAACATAGAAACATAACTTTGAATTCTAAAAATTGCAATGGAAAATCTGCATTGGGACTGATTCACCTAGAGTGGCGTATGAGTCTCAGTGAGTTTTTTTTCAAAAAATTTAGAAAATTTTAATTGATTTTTATGATTTTCATGTTGTATTATCTGTAACCTAAGTTCAAATGCATATTTTACATGAATTTCAATGATATGAGGTGAAAAAATTCAAGCTATATGCACTTTCACTAATGCAAAATTTGGAAACCCTAGAATGTTAATTAACTAAAGCAAACCCTAATGCAATGTTAATGAAAGAAAAATATAGGATGATGATGTAGTCCAAATAAAAATTATGATGTTATAATTGCAAGTTCACCAAAATTAAGGGTAGAATTTTGCTTGGATTCTAGGGTTTAGGATCTAGAATAACAAAACTTCGCACTCTCATTCAACGATGACCCTGAAGATCTCAATCCAATAGAGAAAGGGGAAAAAGATATGGCAATAGGGTTGTCCTAGGGGCTGATTATAAACTAATGAGGGGTTCACCACCAAGCTAGTGCTTGGAAAGACAAATGCAATGCAAGATGTAAGGCTTAACCCTAATATGATACAATATTTCAATAAATGACCAAGAAATGTATGAAAAACAAAATATAAGGTTGCAATATGAAATGTGTGCACTTGGAAATCTGGAGATGTCTAGATGGATCTCTAAAATTTTAAAAATAGTGACTTTAGTGTTGACTAGGACTCATACACTAGGCTGGGTGAATCAGTCCCAGATCAGGGTTTCTGTACAGAAATAGGAATTTAAAAAAAGTGTATCTAAATCTGTAAAAAACTAAAAATTTAGCTAAATAGGGACTCATATGCCAGAACTGGTGTATCAGTCCATTTAACACTCTCTATAGCTTCAAAGTCTAAATTTGGTCTTCAAGGTCCGCTTTATACTTCCTAATTGATTTCTAGATTCAAAACCCTTATTTGCAATTTGTAGATGTCTTCCAAGTATCTCTAGTGCAAGGTGAAAACTTTGACAACTTTTAACACTTTGATAACATTTCTCAAAACTTTATCTTCAATGTTTCTTCAACCTAAACTTTCAAATCACACACTAAGGAGAGAGATAAAAATGTTGTTTTGTTAGTGGAAAGGGTTTTTCCTTTGTCATGCCCCATTTTGGTAATAAAACCTTGAAATAAAATGAAATAGGAATGGAGAATGATGAACGAACAAAATATGATGTTGCAACTCACCAAACCCTAGTAGTGAAGTGCTACAAACATGTATGAGATGGCTCCAATAGATGTAGATCTTGACTCTTTCTTGAATAGGATAGATCTTGAATGAAATGCTAGCTTGAATCATGCAACCCTACATCACAATTTTTAGCTCAAAAATAAACATGATGCATGAAGAATTTGACATGATTCTTGATGCTTGAAAAATGCTCTAAAATGCTTGATAATATACTCTTGAAGACTCTTGAATGCTCTTGTAAACACTTGAATGCTCTTGTGAACTCCAATTTGATATTATGAATGATCTCACAAAAGTATTAGGTGAAAATGAGTGAAAGAACCTTGTATTTATACTTAATTATGCAAGAATTCCCAAAATTACAACACTATAAGATGACATCAAATCTAGGAGAATAAAATCTCACCAAGAATTTGATTTTTTTTTAATTTTGTGCCACATGAGACTCATACATGCAAGGTGGCGTATGAGTCCCATTAGGCATAATTTATGGGAGCAAATTTAAAAATGATTAGAAAGGTGTAAAATCAGAATCAGGACCCAAAAACCTAGGTGGGACTCATACGACCAAGGTGGCGTATGAGTACCAAATCACTAAATTTGGGCCACAACCTAAAAAACACCTAAATTATGATTGGATTTTGATTTGTGTCAGGATTTTCCTCAAAAAGATGCATTAGTTAAGGCTTGTCGATGCAAAATAAGGCCTATTAAAGCATAAAAAAGCCTAATTTTATTAATTACAATCCTAGAAAATTGTGAAAGTATGTTACAACACTTTACAACATTGTAAATAAGGCATGATTAAGTTTTTTTAGTTAACAAGGGCCTAAGAACTAATGTCAGTGTGTTAAAAATATTACAACACTAGATCAAGGCATCATTAAGCTCAATTTTACAAGGGGATCCCAAACAAGTGTGAAAATGTCACTAATGACATTTTTCAACACTAAACTCATAACAGTATTTCTAATATCCATAACCTTGTCCAATTTTAGATTAACCCATTACATTTTGTCTTCAAGAGCCACAATTCTTTTTTCAAACATTTGTTTCAATTTTAACATTTCATCAGTAACAATTTTTAAAGCACCAAAAAGTTGATTAATTTGAGCCTGCAAAGAGGTCTCTAAAGGGTTAGAAGATTCCCTTACTTTACTAACCACCCCACTAAACTTACATTCACTAGTATAGAAACAACAATGAACTAAATAAAAAAAGTACTAAAATCTGCTTATAAATGACTAAACTCTATCACATGACCATTAGTAGTTTATTGAAAGTCATCTATAACACAGCTAGATTGATGACTAAACTATTTTTAGTAATTTATTGGTTGTTTTGATTAATCAATTTGGTAATATATTTAGTCATTTATTTAGTCATTGATTGTTGTAATTTGGCCACATATTTAGTATTGTTTTTCATGGATATATTTAGTCATTGATTGCTATAATTTGGTCACTTATTTAGTCATTTCTTATTCACATTCTGATATATTTAATTGACCTCACTTATTTAGTTGTTGATTTAGTCATTGATTGTTGTAATCTAGTCACTTATTTAGTCATTTTTTATTCATTGATGTATTTAGTCATTGATTGTTGTTAATTGGTCACTTATTTAGTCATTTTTATTCACTGATTTATGTTCATTGGTAGTGTATTTATTCATTAATTTTAATCATCATTTTGATCAATTTGGTAGTATATTTAGTAATTTTTATTCATAGATTTCACTAGTCATATATCTAGTCATATTTATTCATTGTTCACTCATTTCTGTCAATTGGTATTATATTTAGTCAATTTAATTATTAATTGATGTTGATTAGTAGTATATTTAGTCATTTTAATTGATTAATATTTGACGATTTAAGCATAAAACACAAAAATACACATCAATAATCAATTGCACATAATAAGATAGCGATTGAGAAAGAAAGTTCGGTGAACTTTATTAATAAAAGAAAGGTGTTCTAGTTACAACTTAGAAATAATATTACAATTGTTATTTTTAGTCACAATACTAAAAATTTGAGTTACAATATTTTACAGAAATGACTGCAAGAAAGAAAATTCTACTAAAAACTTTTGCAATTATGGAAACACATGCTTGAAGTCCTTCAATGCGAGCATATTCCCCTTTCATCTCTTAAAAATTCTACAATTTTGGAAATCTTCTTGGAGAAAGTTATAACATGTAGAATCCAAGAAGAGTGTTGATCGTGTCCCATATATGAAGCTATCTCTGTCAATGTAGTCAACAATAACCCAGCTAGAATCTTTCCTCCTTTATATGCAATGTGCCATCTAATATGAGCAACAATGTGTTGCCTCTTTTCCCATCAATGAAGATGTACCTCAATACAACCAAAAAACTACTATTAGTCTCAATTCAGAAAGAATAAAAGTGCATTATATAGTGCAAGTTTACAAAAGTAAGTCCAAACATATCAGAAAGATAAATCAATCAAAAAATTGTAGCCTTGTCAACAAATGTCTTAAACAGAGTGTTCAACATAGGCCTAAACTATGCATATTGAACCCTCCATTTCAGAACCTTGTTCAAAATTTAAGAAAGGTGATATGCTCAAATTATAGAATGAAGTTGACATATTATAGAATGAAGGATATCAACACTAACCTAACTAGAACAACATTATCAACATGAATTTGGGTATGTGCAGGATCATCATGGAAAAAAAAGGCCATTAAGTGGCAAAAAATTTAGAAAAATCAAAGTTAGGAAACTCAATTTAAAAAATTTGAATACACCGCTATTATTTCAAAAAATATGTAAGAATAGAATCTATAGAAAATTGAATGTATTTCCTTCTAAACTACAAGGTATATTTAAAAAATAATAAATAAATCTATATTTGTGAAAATTTGAAATTTCAATGCAAGAGTAATTTTAAATTTCAAGAAAAATAAGAAGTAGGTGTCCGCTTCAATTCTAACCACAATAAAGTGATAATATTTTTTATAATATTTTAGACATAAGTAGAGGACTCATGTTTGATGTGATGGAAAAAAATTATAATTTTTTCCAAATAATAATTAATTATGAATTTTTTATTACAACTTTTAAAAAAATATAAAACTTGTATTTCTAACCAATCTTTAATCCTATCAAACTTCATGTGAAATTCATTCTTGCTTTTTTATCCTATAGTATGTGAAACATAGAATGATACCCATTTTAGGCACATAGATGCTTTCAATCAGCCTATCAATCAGACTTTAATTGTAATTCAAATAGAAATGAATAATGCAATTTACTATTAAATTCAAAGTAAAGTATAATCTATATTGGTGGAAAGCTGATAACTTCCTTTAAAACTTTCACATCAAATTTAAAGCACCAGCTACATAATTCTAAGTAAATACCCACTGATTACTTTTTTGGCCCACTTATGATCCTCAAGACATACCAATTTCTTGGAAACCAAGCCCTAGATTTCTTTACCTGACTTGGAGACAATAAAAATGTCAACCCTAGTTCATGTGTTGTGTTAGTAAATACCCACACCATGAAAGAGTCCATTTATACATAAATTATAAATTAATTTGATGAGAAAAGATCTTTGATATCCAACTAGGAAGCCTTAACATCCAAAAATTACTAACCTAACATTTCACAACAAGTTTCCCAATTGTAACATCATCTTTACTTAAGAAGCTAGATATTGATCCACTACTATATTGGATCTCATAGGATTCTCCTTCACAAACAAAAAATGATATATATTAATTGTTTAGCAACTTCCTTAATATCCCCATGTAAGTAGACTAAACTAAGTGAGGTTGAGGGATTGAAGTAGAGTACTATCCTCTTGGTATGTGCTTAAATTTGATCATGAATTGTATCTTGAATAAAAATAGCAAGCTAGCTGCACTATAAAATCATTGTTAGAAAAATAACCAAAAAATCCTCTTTAATTAAAATAATCCTTCTAGATATTTCAAGACAAGATATTCTAGTTAATTTCTAAGAGATCCAATTTCACTATCCAAATAGCCATCAATCTATTTACTGTATATAATTTTCCAAAATTTAGAATTTGAATGTAATGAAACTAACCATAATTAATGCAAGACGACACCAAAATGTAGTACAAAATGAATTGTTTGACGGAAAATGTGTTTTGATAAACCAAATATACCCTTGATATGTTGATTTAAATAACAAGGAAAGATCAAACTGGAGATAACAAGATAGCATTCATTAATTCACTTCAACAAACAATTGAAACAAGAATTTGGCCACTAATTATAACTTCATTCTATTGATCTTCAAAAAGATTTTACAATACATTTCAAAATTTTGTCCCGACTAACATGTCAAAATTAAGGTACCCATAGCACCTGTAAGATGGGTATGTGTGGATCATAATGTAAATATCATGGGTATGTGGCTGATGAATTTTTTTTTACCCAAAATTGATGAAATGAAAAGGGTTTTTAAAGGAGATTCTCAAATTCCACCAATATAAATTATGCTTTACTTTGAATTTAATAAATAATTATTATTCATTTTCTATTTGAATTTCGACTAAAGTCTTGATTGATAGGTTGACTAAAAAACATCTATAGCTCTCAAATGGTATCACATTTTTGAATCCAAACATGTGTCACATCTCTATGTTTTGTATACTATAGGATTAAGAAAAAGAAAAATTGAATTTCATGAAGTTTTGACCAAGCATAGAACGTACATATGACTTTTATATTTTTAAAAGTTGTAATAAAAATTTAACACTATTTACTTGGAAAAAAAATTACAAAAAAATATTATGCATCACATTTCTATCCAGTCCATTAGAGCCCTCTACTTATATCTAAAAAACTTATAAAAAATATTATCATTTTATTGCAGTTAGGTGGTTAGACAGACACCTACTTATTTTTTCCTCAAATTTAAGTAATTCATTGCATTGAAATTTCAAATTTTCACCAAATATATATATATATATATATTTAAACAAACCTAGTAGTTTAGAAACTACATTCAATTTTTTACAAATTCTATTCTTATATATTTTTGAAATAATATAGATAACTTATTCAAATTTTTACGTCAAGTTGTCTAACTCTGATTTTTCTAAATTTTTTGCCACTTACGGGCCTTTTTTTTCCATAATGATCCTGCACATATCCAAATATAGAAGTATATTACTCATTGTAAGGGACCCATGATCATTCAAATCTAGAAAATTCTTATATCCATGATAGTATCTGCAAGGCTTGATACTACACTAGGAGGCCTATTCTTCTAGGGGAGCTAGATATGTCTACTCCCATTGGTACACTATGTAATCATGAGGCCATTTGTACTCCTAGATTTTTTTTGTGTTCTCCGAGTAACTCTTGCATCTGTTGTCTAATAACCCTTTGCTATCTATGATGAATTTTGAGTATCCAACATCCAGTGTAATTATTCCATCCAAGGTTACACTGAGGCAGTGAATATTTATGTCACCATCCCTCAGTAAATTAGTGAGGCAGTTGGGAACAATTTTGCTAAACTCATCTATCCAATCCTTGGAGCCTTTCATTTGATCATCATCCCTTAGTAACGTAGGCATGAATCACTTATTTAGTGTGTGACATTAATCCATTCTTTCCTTGATATTTCAGTATTTTGTAGATATGTATTGGAATTCATCTGTGACCATTCAGATCATTTGCTCAGTAGTATTTAAAGTTGTGAGGGCCTCAACACTCCTTTATAAAATTTAGCACAAAGTCATTAAGGTTTGATGTATAGGTTGTCATTTCTTGAATAAGGGGTCCAATATAGGTACATGGGCCTTTATTTGATCAACTGCTTGTGACAAGGAGACATAACATTCATACTTATTTTCCAATTTGTCAAAAATTAGTTTAACTCTATGCTCCAAGATCTGTTCCAATACCCTAATGGTTTCTCCCTTTGCTCTTTCCTTCGTTTCTTCATTAGTCTTTTTCAACTTCTCAATTTCTTGTTTTACCACATTTACTTGTTTAATAGTGATTGCACCTATATTAGTCTAGATGGTGGGGGGCTAGTATACTATTAATTTGTTCTTTGTGAAGGACCTGCACCCTTTAACTATTCTTTCAATTTCACATTTTCTTTGAATAAGCCATTCACTTCATCATTCAAATAAGTTTGTGCTTTTTCATATTCTAACAATCTAAGCTCCATAGCTTTAACTGCACACCTAGTAAGCATTGTTGAGTACATTTTCATAGTAGCTATCTCCAATGTTGATGTGTCTTGAAGTTTCTCTACCATGGAAATCCCTCTCATTTCTTTTACAACGTCAAGAAATATTAGTTTATCTATTCTTTTTTTTTGTCCAAAAGCCTAGGGTTTCATGTCTTGGATTGTAATCCTGTGATGTAGAGGTTCTAGGAATTTGAAAGAAACACAAAGTTCTCAAGGTTTGCAAGACACAATCTCAACCACTCTTCCAGGCACTCTGATGGAGACAAAGCCTAAATGGCTCACTCATGAATCAAATCCTTCCCCAATGGATCCAAACCCTAGGAATGATCTTAAGGGGCACAATTAAACTTTTCTTGAAGGTTTCCCAAAGCCCAAACCCTTGTCTTGAACAAAATCCACTTTTCCACCTTAAGTAGCCTTCTAGCCCTATTGGGCCTCTAGCGAAGGATTTTTTTACTTTTCTCTCAAACTTTCCAAAACACTTACCAACTAAAGTATGGGTTGAGATACCCTTTTAGGGCCTACACAACATATCCAAAAATCAATAGTGATTCTTTTGGACCAACATATACTTTCAATACACCTACCCTGCTTAAGGCTACTCAATTAGCCTACTTTTACAAAGCAACCCCCCTCTAACTTTATACCCTGACTAAGAAACTTTCAACAGTGTCTCAAATTGTCTCAAAACTAAGAATTTTCAAGGTCCTAACCTTCTATGGCACATCTAAGATCCCTTATCACAAAACCCTCCATAAAATGTCCCAAAACTAGGGCTTCTTGGATCTTGGCTTTTCACACACTTCCAAAACTCTTTTATTGACCCTACACCATTAGGAAAACATATATAGTCTATCCCAACTCAAAAACATACCCCTCCTTAAGGCAGATCTTCCACTGCTACACTCTAGCCTCCATCTTCAAGCACTTTGCACTTGAAATCTTGGTGTACAGTGCATGATTCCTCTTTCCTGCACTTTATTTTGTTAGATTGATATGATACAATTTAATTATGATCCATTTCATTGGTCTCAATCATATATTCCCATGAAATGGATCATTCATCCATGAAAAACCCTCAAACTAGTGGAAAATCTGTGTTTTCCTGAGGACAGTCAGAAGTTTTGTATAGAAAACTTATTTATTATTTCCCTTAGAACCTATGAGGGTTTCAAAACATTTAATTTCAAGTTCCCAAACAATTCAAATGATCATAACTTCAATGGAAATCAAAAACTCAAAGAAATTGCAAGAAAACTACATTTCTTTCACTATTTCCTATAGCGGTTCGTACAGTCACCTCTCCAGTTGATCAACCTCTGTACAAATGATTATTTTTGGGTTATAGATCAATCCCACAACTATCCCAACCAATTAGAGTTGGTTTCATTACATTAAAGTTGATTAATCCCCTAAAACTCACTTACCCGCCCAAAGCACAACTAACCGTTGGAATTCAAAATTTTGAATTTCCAAACTTTATTTATTGATTTGTATTGACTAAAAAACTATCTACCCTTTAATATTTAACCTTAATTGATCTTATTAAAACATTATAGATCTACCTACACCCTTTGGACACTATTGATACACTTACAAGGTTTTTTGGTCCTATGGTCCTTTCAGGACCCTTAGGACTTTTGATATTCCCATTACCTTTATTCATCCCAAATGCCATTATAGGCTCCAAGACACCATAATTGATGATCTAATATGATGGAAAGGTCCTCCTGACCCCTGCACACTTCTAATCCTTGAAGAGCTCCTTGAAGGGCTTGGGTGCTTCTGCACCAATGTCGAAGCCATCATTATGTTTAGTGTCATAGAGTCCAATGATTTTAGCTATAACTTGATCATATGCAAGCATGTCCCTAGTGGAAGATTCTTGTTCTGGAGGAATATCGTCTATGTGTCCCATGGAGGAAAGTGTCTCATTGTGGGAAGTTTCAATAGTCAAGGCCTTTATAGGGTCAGAAAGTGTTTGATCATGAATGGCATAAAGGTCAAGGAGTGGATCGTTTTGGATTTCTTGGTCAATGGTATGGTCTTGGTCGAAGATGGGGTTGTTATGGATTTGGACTTCTTGGTCAATGGTAGGTGTACTTTGGAATGATTGTTTTGAAGGAATCCTTGAATGGAGTTTAAGATAGGGTCATGGGATGGACTACCTTATTCTTGACATGAGGGTGACATTATAAGGTTATGCTTTGGGCTTTCGTTTTGACATGTATCCTCAAGTGTAGAGGATGGGATGTGACTTTGGACTATGGTATAATTTTCATGACTAGATGTGGCTTGTGAGGGGGTGACTTGAAAAGGATTAATGGACAAATGACTAGGATAGGACGTGGGAACTTGGACTGGACTAGTATGTAAAGGGCTAGGATATGACATGGGGCCTTGCATTGGACTAGTATGTGAAGGACTAGGGTATGATGTGGAGGTTTGTAATGGACTATTTGATAGTTGGCTTCCGTTGTCAAGGTTAGGATAAGGGTGATAAGTGGACATTTGTTGTGAATTAATGGCAGGATTTATGTTAAGTGACTGTTGATGGTGAGGGTAGACTATTGGAGGTGGCAAAGTATTTATGTCAAAACCTTGTGGTAACTTAGCTCCTTGGTCCAAAAGCATGGCTAGATACCTTTGAGGATCGCATAAGACTGAGTTTTCTATGAAGGAGACTATATCAGGATTTTGCGCTACAACTTCTAAGTCTTTTGCATATACTCGTTCATTTTGGTCTCTTTGTATCAATGGTTCAGAAGGGTTTCATGATGAAGATGGCATGTTCATGGAAGGTTGCATTTTCATGTTGTGAAATGGATCAGAAAAAGTCCAATGTTGGTTTGTGTCATAAGTGTTATTATCGAGGTTGGGATTGAAATCTTGTCCAAAGTTTTCCATTTGTCATTTATGTCTTTGAAGCCTAGTCTCAACAATAAAAAGGGATTGCTCAGATAAGGATGACGAGAATGACAACTAAATGTGAGGATGATGACAACCTATGTTTTTTGGATTTTTGATAAGGATGAAAATGCAAGAGTATGTTTCCTAAAATGTCAACTAGGATGTGTAACTGAGGGTAAATTTATGTATTTAGATTAGATCAAATGAATGCAAATCATAAATGACAATAAACCCAAAGTTCTATAGAGCACAAAGGAAATCAAACAATAGAAGAGTTATACCTGTAAATCGCAATTTCCATGATTACCTCCATAGTACCTTCTTACTTGCTGGATAATGTTGCCCTCAGATTGGACGTATGAGCAATCTGCAAGCGTCTAAGTCCTACAACAAGCCTTGAAGGATTTGTATAAAAATGTCTAAATGCCTATGACTATGACAATGTCTAAGATTTGATCAAACTAAAATAATAAATGCTATGATAAATCTAAGAATGCAATTGTGAAAGTATAATGCCTATAATATGTGAGTGTGTCTAT
>VDFB02093296.1:0-15873 GCA_007258455.2 Sequoia sempervirens
TAATAACCAGCTCTCATGACTTTCTAGGTAGTAGTTCTAGGAGCAAAGTGACCTCCTGCAGCTCCATCATGAAACTCATGAAGCACTTTTTCAATTTGATCACTGTGAATGCATCTTAATAGGACACCATTCAGATCCTTTTTAAAAAGAACATTACCCATCAACACATATGGTATGGACTGTAGTCTAAAGTATCTTCTTTTGGCCTTGTTTAAACCTGGTGGACACTCACCAGTTTGCAAAAATTGGGTCATATCTTGAACCCAATTGGTTATCCCCATGGGCACATCATCTTGAGCATTCTGAGGCTCATTTGTACTAGCAAGCACAACATCCATTTCTAGTTCACTTTCACTACTTGACCCTGAAGCAAGTTGCTCACAAAGACCCTTACCCCTCACTAGTTTGGTGATCTTGATATCTATGTCATACTCCATGACCTTAGTGACCCATCCCGCTCTTTTTTCATTCAGGTCTTTATTCAACAGAAACTCCTTCACACTTGAGTGTGCCACCAGAATATGAATTTTATTGTGAGAAATCAAAGGCTTGAATTTCTTCAGGCTTTTGATCACAACAAGGACATGCTTCTCCACAAAGGAGTATTTATGTTCACAGTCAACCAAACCTTGACTGAAAAAGGCTATTGGTTGTTCTAAATCCTCTTCATTTTTTTGAACCAATATTGCAGAAATGTTACTTGTGTCACCATAAGCATACAGATAAAAATATTTGGAAAAATTGGGATTCACCAGCGTGGGAGCTGCTGCTAAGGCCTCCTTGACCTTTTCAAAACTATTCTTGGCATCCTTCATCCAACTGAAGACTGCATTTTTCTTTAACATAGTTGTTAAAGGCTGTAACAAATTTGCAACATCATGGATGAATCTTCTTAGAAAGTTGAGCTTTGTAGACCCTTCTTGTGATTAGGTAGCGGCAACTCGAGTATGGCTTTGACCCTCTCAGGATCAATAGTAATTCCTTGATTTGACACTATGTGTCCTAATAGTTTCCCTTCGTGGACAGCAAAGATACTCTTCTTTGGATTGAGGGAGATACCAAACTCTCTGCATTTTTCAAACACTTGCCTAAGATGTAAAAGATGTTCACCAACATTCTTGGAATAAACTGTAATGTCATCCAAATAAATTAGAATAATCTTGTTGATCAAGCTTTGAAACACCATGTCCATAGCCCTCTGGAACGTGGCACCAGCATTGGACAAACCAAAAGGCATCCTTTTGTATGCCATGGTGCCCCATTTAGTTGTAAAAGCTGTCTTAAACTGATCTTCCTCTTTAACCAGCACCTGATTATATCCTAAAAAACCATCTAGTAAGGAGAACCTTTCAGAACTAGCAACCTCTTGCAAGATTCATTCCATGGAGGGCAGCGGGTAGTGGTCTTTCAAAGATGCTCGATTAAGATCCCTAAAGTCTACACAAAGTCTTATTTCACCACTTTTCTTCCTAACCGGTACAAGGTTAGAAACCCACGAAGTGTGTTTGATAGGAAAGAAAATACCCCCCTCAACTAGTTTAGTCAGCTCTTTAATCATTAGAGGCTCAAGTTTAGGATTCAAAGGCTTTTGTTTCTGTCTTACTGGCTTAGTATCAGGCTCTAACTCAATTGTGTGCTGAGTAATGTGGGGATCAAACCCTCTCAAATTAGAATATTTCCAAGCAAAGACATCATGAAATTCTTGGCATAAAGCAACAAAAGTTTGTTTATCTTCAGGTGAACAAATTTTTCCTATCTTAAGGAGCTTACCTTTGAAGATCTCTAGCTCTTCATAGTGTTCTTGTTTGATCTGCAAGCCGGATTTACCCTTTTTGAGCTGATCATTAGCACTGAAAATTGACTCTAAGGTAACAAGGCCTTTGGGCAACTTATTTGTCCTTAGCTGTATGACTTGATCACCATACTGCTACTTGAGTTTTGCTTGATTAGCCATGGAGAACTGATCTTCCTCGAGCAAGAAAGAAAGGATCTGCTCATCATTGTCAAAAACTTGCCAGTGAATGTTGTTATCAAGAATTGATGGTCTAACTACAACCTTCACATACTGCTGCACCTTCTCTTTTCTAACATCACCTGGAATATCAAATTGTGCTCCAATCACTGCAAGCCTATCAGCATGTTTGTTCTAATTTCTTGGGATAGACACTAAATTAAAGGCATCAAATTCCTCAAGCATGTTCCACACTCTATTTCTATAAGACTTTAGTGTGTCATTTTTAGCCACATTCAGGCCCCTTACTTGATTAACAACTAACTCGCTATCTCCATGCACTTTCAAGCGGGTTACCCCTCTCTTTCTTGCCCACTCGAGACCTTGAACCAAGCCCTCATATTCAGCAGTGTTGTTAGAGCATGCAAAAGAAAAATGAAAAGCAGCATAGTACTTATCACCTTGCGGAGATACCAGCATTGCACCTCCTCCTACCCCATTCTTACTTCTAGAACCATCAAAATACATCTCCCAAAGTCCATTTAGTGGCTACAACTACTGATCTACATCTTTCTCCAAGTTTGGATTCTTTGTGTCAGGCTCAAGAATGACATAGTTACCCATACCAGCATCTTGAATGAGGTCCTCAGGACTATCCAATATGTTCTTAACTGCCCATTCATGCATCATCACATTATGGATAGCTTCTGATTGGAGTTCTTGAGCAGCAGCTAGTTCATTGTCAGAAAAAATGACATAATTTGTGTCTGCAGTAGTAGGAATAGCATTAAGGGGACTTGGGTTGTATGGCTCAATGTGATCTTTAGCCAATCTCTCAGATTTAATGGTAACCTTGGTTCCATATCTTGTTCTAAATAACATATGTGACCAATCAATTGATACATAACCACCTATCTTGGCTATAAAGTCTCTAGATAAACACAAGGAAAAGAAAGGTGGAAGGTCTATGACACATATGTCTTGGGGAACTGAAAAATTTGGGCAAGCATGGAGGGTGAGATTTAAATCCTTGATAATACCCAAAGTATTAACCGAAAAACCATCCAATTGGATCACTCCTTTGTCTAAAGGTTGGTATCTTAGTCCAAGTCTGTCAGCAATCTGTTTTGGCATGACAGAGCTGCTAGCTCCACTATCTACCATATAGTTATGGACCAATTTATCACCAATAATCACTGACACGTAGAAAGGAGGTGGTTTAACTTATTTTTCAATCCCTATGCAGGGTTGTTGATCATTTCACTAGGAATTATTTGTTAACACAACTCTAACCTGACCTATTGAGGGCTCAGATTCATTAGACATTTTTAAACTTGACAGGGCCGACTGTAACATATCCTTTTGACCTGGGATGGATAATGAGTCCCACATGGACATTGTAACATTCATTTTTTTCATGCTATCAAGGATATTATAAGGTACAATTGGATTTACTTTAGGATGTACCTTTACACTAGTGTGATCAGCTTGTAAGTGTGGTTTCTCTTTAACTGGGAGTTGTTGATTTCCTTGCAAAACACTAGTCACTCGAGATGCAGATGGTTCCACAGCTGATGTCTTTCCTTTGTAGGCTGCAGGATTGAGCTCAAATGCTCTCTTGTTTGCTCTCGTATTGGCTGCAACAAGAGAACTGTCCACATTTAATCCACAAAACTCTTCACCCTGCCAGTTGAGTAGAGTAGCATCATTTGCAAACTAATCTTGGTGTTGTGGAGATGACTCATTAGGTGCAAGTTGTTGTGAGCTTGAGGAATTATGTACCATAAGTGCCTGATTGATGAGTCCATTTGAGCAAGTGGCTTGGTTGTGGGGTTGATTGCAAGGGTAGCACCATTCATAATCTGCTGCTAGATTATTTTGAGTAGGAACTAGGTCTTTGACTGCATTAATAGGTGATGGAGCATAGGCCTGAAAAGGCCTTGTGTTCACATTCTGTCTTGGGCCTTGATAATTGCCCTAATTAGCTTGTCTATTACCTTGATAGGCTTGTTGCTGGCTTGGATTCTGTTGTTGGTAAGGCCAACTATAGGTCTATTATTTCTCCAAGTTCACCAACTTGTTACCAAAAGTCTATAAAAGACTTTTGATTTCTTGTAACTCTTGTGATGAGCCTGAAGCAACACTCTCTTGTGTTGCAACAACTGGAACAACAATTGGCGGTGTTGGTACAACTGGTAGAGGTGTAAAAGGAGGTATCTACAAAGGAATGTTTGCATGAATCTCTAGGGTATGTGCACGAAGTTGAGTCCACGAAACGTGGAAGTTTTTTGCCTTAGCCAAAAAATTGAAATCGGCATGGAAGAAACAGGATCCCGTTACGGTTCAGGATCCCGAGCCTGAGACCAAACGGGATCCCCTTATGGTTCGGGATCCCGAGCCTGTGACCAAACGGGATCCCGCTTTTTAAAAATTGGGATCCCGTTTCCCGTCGGGCTCCCAACCAACGACGACGGAACGGGATCCCGATTTTTAAAAAATGGGATCCCGATTTGAAAAATACGGGATCCTGATTTATAGAGAACGGGATCCCGAGTTATATAAATCGGGATCCCGTTTTATAGTGTTATTTATTTTTAAAAAAAATAGCAGTTTTCACCGCTGCGAACGGGACCCCGAATTGCTTGGCGACAGCGACATCAACATCAGCTACAGGTACGCCATTTCTTCACTTTTTTTTAGTTTGAATTGAAATTTTAAAAGAAATACGTTAATTTACATGTTTTTTTTTCAATTTATGTCACGTTTTAATGCTTTTTTTAATTGTTATATTAAAATTCAATAGTTGCAAATTAGATGAAAATTTTCAATGAAATTTAAACGTTTTTTAATAAAATTGAGAAAAAAAACATTGAATTGTGTGTTAGAAACAAATTTTAACTTTTAAATCTTAAATTGATCAATTAAACCCAAAAAAAATTGATTTTGAAAACCTTAATTGAAACAAAACAAAAAAATTTGCATTTCAAAACCCTAGAGATCGAAATGAAATAAAACATCGCATTTACAAATCCAAATCGAGCTTTTTGAAACCCTAAATTCAAATCAAACGAAAAAAACTGAATTTGAAAACCCTAGTTTGAATTGAAACGAAAAAAAATCATTAAAAACCCTAATTGTTTAAAACTGAAACCCTAAATTGAATTGGAACAAAAAAAATTGTTAAAACCCTAAGTTTGCTAAACCCTAGACCCTAAACTGTAAAATCTAAACCCATAATACTAAAGCATTTGAAATTTATGAACCCTAGACCGTAATCTTTCATTGGACATACCTAAAATTATGTAGGTTCAATATCAAGAATGGGTCTATTTGGTAGATTTATGAAAACTATTTTGAATATCTAGAATGCCATAAAAGTATAATTATAGCAATTCCAATTGGAAACACTTCCAGATACATATATATCCTAGATAATAATCCACCCATCCTCAATCATAATGGATTATTTGACAATTAAGAGAGATTCAATTTAACCATAAAATTACCTATATTTTGATACTATATAGATTTATGTGGAAGGATAGAAATGCATCAATATGCTTTGTGCCATATTTTATGAATATTAATATTTAAGAAAAATCTAGATAAGATTGACCTAAGTAGATGATTTATGTAAGGGCTTTTTAGTGAACAAGTGACACACCATGGAGATAGGGATGGTACTTAAATTCTTATTTATAAATATAGTTTACCCCCTTTAAATTTGTATTTGGTTTTTATAATGAGTTGAAATTATCAATGTGTTACATAAAAGAAATTTGTGCTTAGATATATTTAAATTATATAATAAAGATCTATAGTTATATAAAATAGGGAATCCAACATGAGGAATAAACCTTTAATGTGCCATTGTGTGCATCTAATTTATGCCAATGATTTAGTAAGAGTGATCGTCTAAGAGGATGAAATTTAAGCCTTGAAAAATTGTAAGATCTAACACTATTTTAATGTAGTTTTATATGTGTGTACATGTCCACTATGTTTTTTGAGTTTATGTTAATGTAAGATAAGGAGGATTGGTGGATATATTTGAAATCTAAAGAAAAAACAAAAATGATGTGAATATATAGATATATATTTGTAAAATGATTCTTTAACTTATCTATATTAAACATTGTATATTATCTCTATATTACTATCATGGCTTGATTTTCATTATGTCTACTAAATGTTGCTATATTTATTCATTGTTGTAATTAAATTATAGGGCTCAATGTGTAATCTATTTTACATCAAATTTTATAGTAGACTTATAATCCTAGAATGTTTGTAAATTTAATAGCTAACAAATAACTTGATAGGTGCAACTAAAAACCAAAAAATGTGGTTTGATTTATCTCCATTAGGCTGGAAAGCTAAAAAATCTACTAGGTTTATCCCTATTAGGTTGAAAACCCAAAAGTGTAGCTTAATAAACTTACAAGTGGTGAAAACTCACAAAAGCACTAGAAACTAATATTTGCAAAACTACCCTTGACATATCAAAAAAAGCCAAAGGTCACCATATGTCATACCTGTATAGGTTGTATAGTTATATTGGATACCTTATAGTATCTCCTATTGGTTATATATGTTTGAAGATGACATTAGCGACACATCCCTACATTTATATGAGATATATTATTAACATGTCATGTTACACATATGCTAAGATACTCAAATATGGATAAGGAGAACTAGGGAATATATATTAGAAGAGAAATATATACTAAGCTATCCAATATTATATTTTTGTACTTAGTGTAGAAGAGAAATTCTAGACCAAGAATGCAAGTGCAAACTCAATACTCTACTTCTAATGAAAGGTAAATAAAATAATGAAAGATTAGAGAAGCATAATATGTTCCATAACATTCTTTTATGGCTCTAAATGTATGTGTTGAAGTTGCTCTTTGGTTCTCTAATGTGATAACATATACATACAAATTTTATCATATGGAAACATTTGGGGATGTCATTATTTTATAGAGTTGAGGGGAAAGGAATGGAGGACTAGGTTTTTTTGGAATCGAGGACTAGAATCATGAGAGAATTTTTGAATTTGAATTTGAGAGGGAAGAGAGAATTAAATGTAGGTGGTTGGGTTGATGGAGGGCTTGTGTTGACTTGATTAGGTAGATGGGAATAATTGAATGCTAATTTGAATTTGGATTGAAGGTCTAAGTTGGAAATGAATGGCTATGATTAGTCTAATTGATTTGATGGCTAGGATAGATTATTAATTTCATTTTAGATTTGATGAAGTGGAAGTAAGTTACATTAGTTTGAGTTTGGATTGGTGATTTGGAATTATTTTAATTTTAAGCTATGGATGTGACATGATTATCCCCTTAATGGTTGATTAAAAGTTAGGATTTGGGGATTTTAGCTAATTAAATAATAAACTCTAAAGTCTAAACCGTAAACCCTAAAGCCATCATTTTTTCTTAGGCTCTTAATGAAATTTGGTTGTCTTAGGCAACTCCACCAAATTTCATTACCTTATGCCATGTAATTGTTTCCTAGGATCTTGCAGCATGTAGATCCCCTTAAGCTATCCTATTACCTTAAACCCTAAACTCTAAAGTCTAAACCCTAAACCCTAAAGCCATCATTTTTTCTTTAAAGGCTCTTAATGAAATTTGGTTGCCTTCGGCAACTTCACCAAATTTTATTCATTTGAGCCATGCCATTTTCTCCTAGGACCTCACTAGACGTAAATCCCCTTAAGCCATCCTGTCACCCTAAATCGTAATTCAATTTTCTTAAGGGGTTGACAATATGACATTTCTTAAGGGGATTAAAGAAGTTCTTAAAATTTGGTGATCAAAGTTGCCCAAGGCCCAACCAAATTTAACAATAATAAGATCCTGCAAGATTATACAATATCAATTTAGTTAATTGTATTTTCATTCAAATAACATGTGCCTTAGACATATAAATGAGGCTTACATATAATTTTATCATTTGTATTCAATTATTTAAGGCCATTTATATTGAATGGTTTAACTTGGTATAAATTCAAACAATGATCTTAAATAGTTATGAATTTATAAATTTGGTGAACGATGGATATTTTTAGTGACATGAATTTATGATTTTGGTTCTATATGGATATTTTTAGTGACATGGATTTGTGAAGTTGGTGGAATTTATGAACTTATAATGAATAGTATATAATAGTATATATTTAATGACTATCTATTAGATCATGATTTCTCCTGCTGAAAAATTGTGTGTGTGTTAAAGACATAAAATGAGATTTTGTGAATGTTTCAAGTTTATTGTTTAGTATGTATGTGCATGTATTAAAAATTTGCATAATAGTTCTTAAATTTTGAAATTTGTATATGTATGTATGTATAGTTTAGTTTAATGATTTGTACGCATGCAAATTATGCATCATATTTTTATTTTAAATGTACATGTACATACATTTAATTTTTAATTTTGTATGGACATGCTCTTGAGTTGAACAATCAATGTATATATATGTGCATTTCAATTAAATATATGAGAGCTTAATATATATGTTGCTCATCCTATTTCAATTAAATATATGATCTTAATTTTTGTATGCACATGGGTCCTATTTTGTATGATTTTAAATGCAGGTGCACATTATATCAAGCATATATCATGGATGATTTTAACATTGATGATATCATCAATCCACCACCTGATCCACAGCCAGATCTGCCTCCCTCTCCCCCTCCACCTCCACCTCCACCTCCCCCTCCCCCTCCCCCTTATATGCCACCTCCAGCACCTATGGCATCTGATGAGGCTCGCTTGAGAGCACGAATAAATGATCAAGTCGCATCCTTACAGACACAAATCAATGCTATGCAGAGTCAAGCATTGATTGCTCCACATGTGAGACGTTTTGCATCTGTAATGCAAAACGTTGTTGATTCCATTAGGATGATTGATTCTGATCTTGATAGGCATAGACGAGAGAGAGAACAAATGAGACAATTTTATTCTGATGGTCTCTCTTATAAACAAATATTAGACCTTAAAATAACAAAAGCCCATCTAGCCCCCTACTTTCTTGACCCCGTTACCCGACAACCCATTCCACCCAACAAATATAGAATATCCATGAGGTGGTGCATACATCCGCAGATGATTGCACATTTTTGGGATCGATGGTATATGGTTTTTGATAGTCCCCCACATGCTAATTGGGAGTGCCCATTGTATTTTTGAGAAAATTGTATGTAGAGTTTGTTTTGGGGCAAAAGCCCAATTATTTTGATTTTAGATCATTTGGGTGTTGGTGGCGGCATGCCACAACAGAGATTAGGGAAGAGGTTGATCCCCGATGCCCCAGCCATGCACAACCCCTTGTTGTTGCTCCTGGTCCTCCCATTCCTGCACCTATACATCATCAAGCTCTGGTATCAACATTAGGTTCCCTTAGTACACTCGCAGGAGACCTTGATCAGCACGCTTCTGCGATAGCGAGTGGGGAGCATAGAGACGATGATGATGATGGAGGAGTTTTTATGGAGCTGGTCCGAATGCGCGCTCTAGGAGTGTGAACCCGAGTCCCCCATATATGTACTAGTTGTCATCAAGTGTGTTATGGACGTCCGAGGGCTACACACGGATTCGGTGGACGGCGGGGAAGATGCGGTGGTTCATCACAGTGCATCGAGTTCATTTTGTAGAGTTCCTAAATGTGAGAACATCACCGAGGACAACTGCGACCACGAGGGTATAAATATGCACATCTAGATATGCGAACTCATTTTATAATATTTTTATGGTTGTATATATCAAAGAAAGTTTGCAATACATTTTAACAATCAATTTTTGGTGTCTGGATGACACTTCGATGCAAGGGCAATCATCTGTACCACGAGTACATATATCGACACCGGTCATACTTGGCAACCCTTATGGGGTATTTTGATTTCATTTTTTAAAATTATATATGAAATCATAAATTATTTAACTTGAGGTTTAAATTTATAATTGAATCACATATATATGTTTCAAATATTCATGTTGGTTTAGGTGACTCAATCGACATCCACGTCGATTCCTCCTGAGGGATTGTCAAGCACTCCTCCACTATCGAGCGACATAGATCATGGGCAGGTACATTCATATTGTAAATTTGTTTAAAGTTTACATTAGTATAGTTACAATTTTATGAGTTTTGAATTCACTAGATATATGAAACGCATGCATGTACACTTGTAAATATTATAAGCATTAAATGTATATGTACATGTATGTCTAGGTTGATACCACAATAAGAATGGGCATTGGGCAAACATTTGATGTTGCAGTTACTCGTGAGGCCACTGATTTCCAGGTTGTTTACAAAACTTTCTAAAAAAATGTGCAAACTTGAATATATATGTATATATTAACCTAATTGAATTGTACATGCTTTAATTTTGATCTTGTAGGACTTTGTTGGTGCAACTTTCAGCCCTAACCTAGACATAGTTACACCACCAGGAGGACATGTAGAGCAGGCCTCAGATGAAATGGTAATTTTATTTTTTTATTATATTTAAAGTGAATTATAAATTTTAAATTGAATATATAAATATTAATATGATATTTTTCACATATTCTTTTTCTTTTATAGCATGAGACACATCACGTAGTTGAGCATGTTGAGCCGAGTCTAAGAGAAGCCCCTCTTGCGCACAACCTCAGAATACGGTATGTAATTAAAATATGATAAATTCTGAATTAAATTGAATTAAAAAATAATAATTGTAGAGTTGTACATCTAATTTCGAATTTCTTTGTCTTGTTTATGTAGACTGATTTAGAGAATTTAGAGGTTTCTTCAGGCTCACTAGAGCATCCAGATTTAGAGATGGTGGTAATTTAATTTTATGATCGATTATAAATAAAATTGTCATTAAATTATTTTTTATTGTCTTACATCTAATTTCATCTTTCTCTTATGTACAGAGTGTTTGAGGTCATCCACATAGTCCGCATGGTGTGAAGAGGTCTCTTGATTATAGAGACAGTACATGACCTACAAACATGTGATTTTATGTGTTTTATATTTCTTGTAACTTATCATGTACTCTGTTGGACTTTATTTCATGTGTGCTTAATATATTGGTTTCATACACTTAATATGTTACATAAATTATGGACTTTATTATTGTTTGAAATTTTAATTTACGCATGTACATTTATGCATTTTATGTTCATAATGAAGACATTAATATAGGACATTAATGTGAAATTTACTGAAGACTTCATAATTGCAGAATAATTTTAGGTTTAATCTTCTTTTCAATGAACAAGAAGATATTTTCCTTCTAATGTATTAATTTTAATTTTATGAGAGAAAATTTATGTGGATTTACCTACTTATTTAGTTCTATAAATTGAATTTTACCTCATTGTTGGTGCACTTGGAATTCCTATACCTTCTGAATATCATGGATATCACCATTCTTTGTTATTTTATTCTTTAATTTTTCCTTAACTAAATTGACAAATAAAGTCATTGCTCTAAACTCTTAAGCAAATAAAATTCTTTATAGTGAAAAAATCTAACAAGGTATTGATATAATTAGCTAATGTACATATTTATAAAATGACACCATTTGTTTCTCACTAGTAATGGAAAAAAGTGTTCCTACTAAAAATTAAGGAAAGAGGTAATCATTAGAAAAAATATAAATTATGATAACATAAGAATGTGTATATGTAAAACAATTGTAACCATTAGGTGATGAATACGTAGTGTACACACATGATAAATCTTTAAAATGATGAATATGGAGCTCAATCCAACGGAAAATTAATTTCATCATTGTTTCCCCCATAATGTGATATCATGATTGTGTGTAGTGTGTGAAAAATGAATAAAAGTCTTGTCTCCATGTGTCAATAACAAGAAAAAAAAATAGAATATCACATAAATTATATGATAACATAAGAATGTGTATATGTAAAACAATTGTAACCATTAGGTGATGAATACATAGTGTACACACATGATAAATTTTAAAAATCATGAATATGGAGCTCAATCCAAAGGAAAATTAAGTTCATCATTGTTTCCCCCATTTAGAATATCATGATTGTGTGTTGTGTATGAAAAATGAATAAAAGTCTTGTCTCCATGTGTCAATAACAAGAAAAAAAAAAGAATATCACATAAACTATGTACATAAGAAATAGAAATATGACCCACAAAATTTTCTCTGTGAATTAAGGTTAGGGTTATAGGATAAAACTTTGGATAAAGGTTAGGATTAGGAGACAACTAGAGTTAGGGTTAGGTTTCAATTAGGGTCAGATACAACAAGGCTTAGGGATAGGATTAATTTTAGGACAGGGTAAGGGTTCATCTAACACTAATTTATAAGTTGTCAAAACAAATAATGACGTCTTAAGGGGGTGTCTAAAGGGGTCATAATAGAACATGTTAATTAAGGGGGCGTCTAAAGGGGTCATAATAGAATGTCTTAAGGGGATGTCAAAAGGGGTCATAATAGAACATGTTATTTAAGGGGACGTCTAAATGGGTCATAATAGAACGTCTTAAGGGGATGTCTTAAGGGGTTAGAATATGTCTTAAAGGGATGTCTAAAGGGGTCATAATAGAATGTGTTAATTAAGGGGATGTCTTAAGGGGTCTTAAGGGGATGTCTAAAGGGGTCATAATAGAAAATGTTAATTAAGGGAAATGTCTAAAGGGTCATAATAGAACGTCTTAAGGGGATGTCTTAAGGGGTCTTAAGGGGATGTCTAAAGGGGTCATAATAGAACATGTTAATTAAGGGGATGTCTAAAAGGGTCATAATAGAACGCCTTAAGGGGATGTCTTAAAGGGTTATAATATGTCTTAAGGGGATGTCTAAAGGGGTCATAATAGAATGTGTTAGTGGGGATGTCTTAAAAAGGGGATGTCTAAAGGGTCATAATAGAATGTGTTAATTAAGGGGATGTCTTAAAGGGGATGTCTAAAGAGGGTCATAATATAACATGTTAATTAAAGGGGATGTCTAAAGGGTCATAATAGAATGTCTTAAGGGGATGTCTTAAGGGGTTATAATATGTCTTAAAGGGGATGTCTAAAGGGTCATAATAGAATGTGTTAATTAAAGGGGATGTCTTAAGGGGATGTCTAAAGGGGTCATAAACCATAACATGTTAATTAGGGGATGTCTAAAGGGTCATAATAGAATGTCTTAAGGGATGTCTTAAGGGGTTATAATATGTCTTAAGGGGGTGTCTAAAGGGGTCATAATAGAACGTCTTAAGGGGATGTCTTAAGGGGGTCTTAAGGGGATGTCTAAAGGGGTCATAATAGAACATGGTAATTAAGGGGATGTATAAAAGGGTCATAATAGAACAATAATGTATGCATGATATTTAGTGATTATAGAATTAGACATAAAGTTTCAAAGTAGGAAAACATGCACATTTAACAAAAAAAAAATATAGAATATATATTTGATACATAGAAGTACACAGAGTATGTTTAGTTCTGTAAGTATGTACATATATGTCATCTCAGAACAATGTTTACAAAATTTAGATATGCCATCTCAAGAAAATCTCAAACTCGTGCCTAGAATGTGGTAGGTCTTCACACCACCTGATATATAAAAGGTACAACCAATATCAATGAAATCATCAAAACATACATATTTTAATTTATATAAAACTATCTATATGTACATAACTCAAGTACCTGCATTTAAAAGTATTCGAGGTTGAATGCAGGCATCCTCTCCTTTTTGTTTTAAAGTATGAGATCAATGCAATGATGGCTTTAGGATACAAAAAATGACAACAAATCAATTTTAACTATTTATGTCCAAGCAATATCAATATGTAATAAAAACATGTATTTAAATATAGTTTAACTAATAATTACCTGTTTTTACCAAGTATTCCATGTTGTCTAGGTTGAATTTGCATAGACTAGATCCTTTTGTGATTATGCCTTAAGGATATATAAAAGAACAATTTAAATCAATTTCAACTAATAACACACTTGACCAATGTCGAAACATGTATTTAATGTATTTAAAAGGACAAAATAAAACCAAAACTATATTTACCTGTATTTACTTAGTCCATTGTACCATCTGCATCCTCTCTTTTTTGCAATGCATCTATGATTGCCTCATGCTCTTCCATAGAAATTGACCATAGTATTTTTTTTGAAGGTCTTCCACGATAGCGCTCTAGTTTTATATTTGTTGCCACCACCAAATGTGAATAATGCATAATCTTTTATGTGTTTCATAGTCTTCGAATGCAGGTGGACCATTCTTTCTTCTCAAGTATTTTCGTAGCCAATTGCCAACAACCACCACCGATCCTGTGGAAAGCATGTTCAAAAAGCCACCATCAAAATAACTTGTCAAAATTTACTTAAGGGGATCAAAGACTTGTTCTAAAAATTGCTTAAGGGGATCTAAAACTTGTTATCAAAATTTGTAAGGAGGTGTCTTAAGGGGATCATCGTACCTGTTGGATAATGAAATCCATCATCATCTTCTTGAGGTGTTATCAACTTATGTTTAGTTTCCACACAACGAGCCAACCAATATTTTGTTTGCTCTCCATTCCCCTCAGGTGCAATAACAACATACACATGTCCTACCAACAAAATTCGATTTAATAGCTTGTGCATATCCATATAAATAATTTAGTATTACAAAATAACTTAATAAAGTGAAATAAAATGAAATAAATTGAATTAAAATTACCTTCTTGTACAGGTGCGAAACATGATCATAATCTTAGGATGCAAACAATTGATCATTTTTTCTTCAATGGATATTTCATATTGATTATGTGCTTCTCACAGTGTCAGCGATCTTTCTTGCCCTTTGTTCAGCTTGATACGTATTTTCACAAGCTTCCCAATTTCACGAGAGGATACAAAATGGCAAAACATGCAAGCTCCCTTGTCCAAATAGTCCATGTGCTGGCATGCACTCCTAAATGAATGCCATTTAGTAGATCCACTAATTGTCTCACAATCAACTCTAGATACAATGTTTTTCTTCTTCCACCAACCAAAAGAATCGTGAAGCGTAGAGTACTCACTTGAACCAGGTGCATATAATCTTTTATTACACCAATCCACAATCCCACATGCATATTTAAATTTTAGTGCATCCTCAAATTTTAATTTTTCTCTAGCAAGAATTCTCTTGATACACGCACTGACTCCATCATGTTCTACTTTACCATGCCCAGCTTCAAAAACTCCATATATGTTGGACATTAAGTTCCTTGTAGACCCTACTTAACCAATAGAACATTCTAGCATTTTTGAGCTGCCCGTCTGATTATTTGACCATATGAGATGTTCTTTCATATGGATTCCTCTTTCTTTTAAATTTCTATAAAATATACTAAAACAATATTGAACAAACTCTGATGAATGTAACCGATTGTCACTCAAATAAAAATGATACTCCCTCAAAACTTTTCTATCATCCTCGGTGCTATCATCTACATGTCTATAAACAATATGGACAAACATAGCTACTTGCACTGAATTATAATATTGAGATTGAATTTCCTCTTGCGGAGCGAGAGTATAATTCTCCGCAAAATCAACCACTGAAAGTATAGCACCAATTGGAAATGTGTTTCTACATGCGCGAAATTGGCCATCAAGCCATCGAGGCATGTTGGGAGATGCATAACATATTTTGGTACAATTTTATTATTAAAATTCATATAAATGCATGCACACTAACTTTTACGTAACTAAATCACAAAAGCTTTCCTATTTTTCCATGTTTTAAAGAATAGTCAACATTCTTAAATCTTTTAACATCTGCTAATTGTTGTCCAAAATCATTATCAACACTTTCATGCATACAAATTCTTAAGAATCAAAGATTTCCACAGCTAATGCATTGTCCGGAAATACAAGAACTTAAATAAAA
>VDFB02093297.1:0-13733 GCA_007258455.2 Sequoia sempervirens
CTTGAGTTTGGCACCATTGAGCATCGATTGTAGACCCTAGACCTTAAATATTATCAATGATCACTTTCTAAACACTATAATCAAGGTGTTCTTCCTAGTTCTTTCAAGGTAGGTGATGTGGTTCTCTATGAGAATCAAACAAAATAAAATGTATCACTTGATCAGAAGGGAAATTTTAGCCCTAATTGGTTAGGTCATTACATTTCCATCTTCATGTATGGTTCTAGTGCATATGGATTGTCATTGATGGATGGAACCCTCTAAAAACCTATCAATGTGATGCATCTCCGTGCATGTAATCTAAAATGGTCATGATTAAACACATTTAATTAATTAAATATGATTTATTTAATTAATTCCTCTAATAATCCTACATAAATAAATTTAATTATTTATTTATATCGTTCATCTTCTAAATTCTTCTGCACTTAAATTAAATAAATAATTTTATTTAATTACTAACATTTCTACCCTCCGCTTAATTAAATTAAATAAATTTTTATAATTTATTTATATTTAATTATCATTTGGTTCTAAAGTTTAAATATTTTTAATATTTGAATAATGGAATATTCTCCATCCCATATCCGAATTTAAAATATTAAATATCTTATTTAATATTTTCCTCACTCTAATTTCATTTTAAACATAATTAAATATGAGTTATTTAATTATGTAAGTTTCCATTTTCATCTTCACTTTTAAATTAAATAAATTTATTTTATTTAATTTCTAATTCGTGCTAACTCACCTTTCCAAATTTTAACTCATCTTTCGAAATGGAAGTTTCCCTTTGAAACTTAATGACAAAAAAATAAGGAAAAGGGAAACCTTCCATCCTTCTCTTCCACTTTCGAAAATCTCCCGTCGTTCGTTTGAAGCAAGCTTAATCCGGATCGTCGATTGATTCAGCCAATCATATCCGTTCGAAAACTCTATAAATTCTGGCGCAAATCCAAGCTTTGGTTACACTTCGAATACTCATTTACGCACGCATACACTCAACCAGCATTTGCATTCATGACAGTTTTGATATCATAGTAATATCTTTCATTTTAGCATAGCTTTTTGTATCCAACTTAGTTTTGCATTTAGAATCTCATTCTTTAGCTGTCATTTTGTTGAGCCTAATCTGTTGATCTAAGAGCTATCTAGAAAACAACAAAAAACTGAAGTTAGAGGAGGATAAGACGGTTTCGAGAAGCTGTGGTTTGCATTATTCTGTTTCTTTTCAGCTTTTCGATTTAATGTCTTATTAACATGTGTTTGATTTCTATTTAATTAATCCAATATTTCACACACACAGATACTATGCATAGTGTCTATGTGTCATGTGTGTGACACTCATCCCTTGTGGATTGTTGTGTATCATATTATGATATTCCTTCATTAACACATTATTAAATGTTGTGATATGATTTGAACATGTGTGTATGTTAATTTCTTTAATTAGTAATTACATACATACATGTGTTTTATTATGTATGTGTTTATGCATTACATTTTCATTACATCTTTTGGTTAGGTAATTAGATCATCATTGTATTTAATTAACATACATCTATGTTTGTTTATTAGATCATGATAGGATCTAATTTGAACATACATCCATAAGTATAACATCCATCACATAATCAAATGTGAAAGTGAAAGCATACACATAAAAAATGAACACCATAATGTTGGAACTAGAATCTCATATATATATAAATATCAAACGTATGTCATGTACATGTATCACACCACTATCATACAAAAATAGTGGTGGTTGTATATCTGTCAATGTCTATACATCAAAAATAATGATACAATGTAAATATCATCGGTATAAAAATGGCTCATAACAAAATTGACATCTAGGCCCTGGGTGTGTGGCTCCTTGATCCCTCTAGTCCTAGTGGGGAGCGTGGTCAATGTTGGATGAAAATGACAGAGAAGGATCTGTGAGATTGTGAGACTGACATGCTCACTCATAATCCTCTAATCTCATAATGTAACTTGGCTATCGCTAGCTCTGCCCTCCTTAGGTCCTCTCACAACTTTGGATCAACTGTCAGCTTCACGACTACTGCCTATGCACTAAGGTCATTAAGTTAGCTCTAAAGAGAGTCATGTGCACTCTTTGCTCTTGTCCTTGCCTCGTCTCTCTTGATGAGCATGACTTGCAACTCTGTTGACCGTTGATCCATCTATCTAGTGAAAGTGGCCACATATGCAGTCCTTTACACCACCTCCACCCTTGACTCCTCCTATGTTGTCCTAAAATCCACCACAGGCTTGAAAAGTTGGGCATGTTTCCCTGTTGAAGCTAGCCTATAAGCGTCCAAGACGCTCCCCTAAATTTGTATGGTTAGGGCCACCTCTGCAATAGACCGCACAATGAATTTGGTCCACTCTAGTATGCCCACTACATCCATAGAATAGTAGCCCCATCAGTATTGAATGATATATCAAAACATGTATACATACATATAAATGAGATGAAACTGAAAGTACTGAAAAATAAATAAGTGACTCTTGTACCTAGGTACTCGGCCTACCAGTGTGGATTAGGGGGAGGAGCGATGTTGGGACCTACACCTCCTGTGCCTCTTGCACCTGTTGCTGCTAGTGCTAGGGTAGGGACGACGACTATTGTAGGTGGTGGTGGTGTTGTTGAAACTAGTACAACACTTGGAGGAGATGAGAGCCTTTGTTGTTGCCTCAATCTCTATGTCACTATCTCTCCCTTTTGATCATCACCACAACCTTCGTCTCCTCCTCCTCCTCCTACTGGTGGTGCCTACTCTTGGACATCGGTATTACCTCTAGGGGCATCTAATGACCACCCCAACATCATATATGGATAGCATCAAGGGCTAGTCTTAGTTGTTCACTTCACTGTTGCTCAAAACGACATCAACTATGGTGGGACACCTATGATTGCCTAACCTAACCACACTCCTAACTACTCATGCATATGATGGGGGAGTCAAAAGAATGGTGTATACAATGTTGAACTATTGAATGACCTGCTACCAATAATATGGCATAATCACAAAATTTGTGCAATTGATCAAAATCACTCATGTTGTATGTTGTGGAGTTGCTGACGGTCATATACCAATCGCATACATTTGTATGGTTGCTACATAATCTGGTCTAATCACAGGTATCAAACTGTAATCTTTGAAATTAAAGGTCTTCATACCTCCACTCTTGTACTAACTCATAAACATGTGTCATCGATGTACCGAGGGTTGTCTCCTAAGGATACTTGATTGGTTGGGTGCAAGTGATATGATCAAACACCCCATACTTGTAAAAGCATGCAAGCGATGAGGCCTGCATACTCATAATGCATGAACATGCCAAGCTCCTAGTGCAGGTGTGCAAGCATGTTACAACCCCATGTAGAGATGGTCCGCTGCTCCTCCATCAACCTGATAGTATGGATGAGGCTCCCGTGAAGGTGGGAACCCCATCAATCCATGTTTATCCCCATGGTGATTGTCATCACCATCACCCTCCACACCAAAGGAACCATCATGTGACCATGCTCGAACTAATGAATGTAGATGTGGTCAATCTTGTCACTAGGGTTTATACACCCTGTGCAATACTGGATGCCCTCGAATTGATCTCCAACTGAGCATGTATCATCCATTTCCACCCACCATTTGTGAATGGGGAGGCTGGTAATATTGTAGACGTCCACTAAGGTGGTGGTCATCTTTCCCATCGGGAGGTGGAAAATGGAGGTTGTCAAATCCCACCACTCAATCAATGCTAGGAGCATGCAATTGTGATAGAGCATCTCAGGCATAGTGTAATCCCACCATAGGCCTTCCTATCGAGGGCGCCCCTCCTCATTAGGGGACATGCACTCTAGATGATCGCTGAGCATCCTCAACAAGTTTTCGCCACCATGCTCCTACATCTCTAGGTAATCTTGTGAAAGGGAAAAGAGATTCAAGTCAGATTCATTTGCATCAAAACTTTCTAAATTCTATATCAATTTTTTTTCTAAGTACGACTTCCAGGTCACAGGCGCACCATGCAGATGTCTACATGTTGCATTGTTGTTTGAGGTCCACCATTGGAGTTTCTTGGATGGTAGCACACCTATCAAATGCTAGTGTGACCAAAGGCCACCAACACACTATGGGACACTAGCACATCGATTGGACACCTTTGGGCCATCGGGATGCCTACATAGGAAAAAATGAAGAAACTACTAAAAAATGCTAAAAAATACACAAATGAGGGTTATTTGGACTCACCTGATCCACCTTGCCTCCTTATGCTATTGCTTGATGAAAATAATCAATCTTGGGATCCTCAAACTCTCATTTACAAGGCATTTTGTTGACTTTTCTCTCATAAAAGTCAACAAATCACTCTTGGTGAATAGTGAAAATGACCCTTCTTGGGGCCCACCTTGGTATATATAGGCCCCTCGAGACCCATTTTCTTGGTGATCGTGGTCCTATCATTTTTCCTTCTTTTACCCCCCCACATAGTTGGGAGAAAAACCAGAAGGGGGAATATACTCACCTCTTCATCATATTTTTCTTCTGATTAACTAGATTTTTCTTAAGCATTCTTCTCACCATGGTAGCTTTTTTTTATTTTCAAACTCACCTAAATTTGAGTTTTGCAAAATGAAGCTTCACCTTAGATTTTATGGTTTCTCATTGAGTTTGATCACTAAGGGAATCATTAGTACTTTCTTGCTCGACCTCTGTGGCCTCAACAGTATCCTTTTTGGCACACAAATCTATAAAACTTTCAATTTTTTGTGGTTTCTATAACATTCTCTTTTCTACTTTAGTGTAGCTGATCTTTCTCAAAAATTAGCTCACTAGAGTGGGGGAAAAATGTAATGTCATAAAATTGCACCCCATGGAAATTTCATATTTACACATTTAACCCTTATATTTATGGCACCTAGCTGCATTTATGACAAGAACCTTATGAGTCATAATTTCACAATTTCAATTCCATAAGGACCAAAGATGAAGTGAAAATAGTCCCTCACCTTGTTTCTCATAAAATGATGAGTTGGATGTCTGTGTGGTGTGCATACGTCCGCATGGTGCACTAGCATCCCCATACTTTTACGAGTTCAAATGAGGAATGTTGGAATCCTTGACCTATGACACATGTCTCTGTGGAAGATTTTTGAGGGTAATGACACTTCCTGCCAATGCAGTTGAACAAAACCTTTCTTTTCACTCTCATTCTCATTCATTTTTTTCTATCACTCTCTCATTCTAACTTGCTTCCTTTCTCTTCTCTTCTCCATCTCATTTCTATGGTGAAGCTCTGCTAGATTGAAGTGTCTCCAATAGCCAAATCTCTCTTGTAAGTGCTCAACATTGTGTCTATTAAGCCAAGAGGGAGCCACAAACTGTTGGTAACACTCTCTTGATTCTTGTCTATTTTCTAGCACAATATCTACTATGTATTTATCTTGTGATATGGGTTCTCCTCCTTGAACTGGGTTTTCTTTTATCACTTTGTGTCTCTATTTTGTGATACAGGTTCTCCTCCCAAGTGGGATTTTCTTTTATCACTCTTATGTCTATTGTAATTTGTGTCTATTATTCTCTCTATCTATTTGGTAGTCCGTGGAGGTGGGAACACAAAAATAGGGGTTTGACTGTGGTAAGCCCCAAAACCACCCTAATATTTTTTTGCATTCACCTTGTGTGCACATTGATCATGTGGAGCTTTATGGAAGTCTTCAAAGTGTATGACCTCTTGTAAGTTGTCTCTTCACCTCCCTTGTCTTTTATTAGTATTTCCTACTTTCTATCAAATTAATAGCTTAAACAAACCTTGGATCTAGGATAGTTAGCAGATCCTGTGAAGTTAGAGGGTTTAGTGCTTTGTCTATACAAGATGCCAATGTGCCTTTGGGACTTCAATGCATTGCGTTGACGTCCCACTCCCACACTTCTATCCTCTAGCTGAGAACTTCTCCTTTCATCTCAAAAATCTTAGTGATCTACTCTTTTAGTCCCAAAATTTGTTTGTATTTTATCATTTCTAAAACTCTACTTCCAATCTACTTCTTGCAATCTCATTCATATTATTCAACTCATTAGGTAGTCTGAGGTAGTTTAGGGTAGTTCATTCCCTGGAACTCTCCTAGTAATCAAGAGACTTGTGAGCACTGAATCCCCCTTCCCTACATCTGCAAAAGACAAAAATATTCTAATGGCTTCCATCCTTGCCACCAAAGCAAAAGTCTCTTCAAAATCTATTCCTTCCACTTGTGAGTAGCCCTTACACACAAGTCTAGCCTTATTTCTGGAAAATTTTCCATCCTCATTCAACTTGTTTATGAAAACCCATTTGGTTCCTATTGCATTCTTATTTGCTGGTCTTGGGATCAATTCCCAAGTCCAATTCTTCTCAATCTATTCCAAATTTTCTTTCATAACCTTGATCCAATTCTCATATTTGCATGTTGTAGTCACTATTTTAGGTTCTAATTCTGAAAGTAAACAAAAGTTTACCCATCTCTATCATAGAAAATTTTCTCCTTGTCAACACACCTTTTCTTTTATCTCCAATGATCTAATCTTCAAAATTATTCTTTTGCACATACTTAGGAATCTTAAGGATCTTTTCCAGAGCTTCTTCCTTTTCAACTATCATCTATTTTTCCTTCTCTTCATCATTTTCTTCTTCACTACAAGGGGGCTCATCAGATTCATACCCTTATATCAGTACAAAAAATGTATGTGATTCTTCATCCACTTTGACACTTGCACTTTTAACAATCTTCTTTAACCTTTTGTTGTAGCACTAGTAAGCCTTGCTACTTATAGAGTGTCTAATGAAGATTCCTTCATCAAATCTTCATCAAAATTTCCTAAGTTTTCTTTATCTCTTCTGGTATAGCATTTTCCTCCAAAAAATTTGAAGTATTTCAAAGTAGGAGCTTTTCCATACCATAAATCACAAGGAGTCTTTGAACTGTTCACTCTTTCTTGACCTCTGTTAAGAATGTAGACAACAGTATGAATCGATTCTCTCCAATAGACATCTAGTATATTTGCTTCCTTCATCATAGTTCTAGCTGTCTCTTGAACTTTTCTATTCTTCCTCTCCACAACTCCATTCTACTAAGGAGTCCTAGGAGCTAAAAAATGCCTCTTAATCCCATGATCTTCACAAAAAATATTAAACTCATTAGAGGTGAACTCACCCCCTTTGTCAGACCTTAAGCACTTGATTTTCACATCCATTTTATTGTCAACCATAGACTTAAATCCTTTGAACTTATCTAGGGATTCTATTTTTTCTTTAAGAAATGTCACCCAAGTCATTCTAAAATAATCATCAATCAATGACATGAAATACCTATCACCTTGAGAGCTTCTTATTCTAGTAGATCCACATAGGTCTATATGCACCAAATCTAAAGGACATGTGGTAAAATATTCTTTAGTCTTGAATCTCTTCTTTGCTTGCTTTCCAAAATGACATTCTTTGCAGATTACATTGATAGGCTTTGTAATTCTTGGCAAATCTCTCACACCATTAGGAGAAATGATCTTTACTAGGCTATGAAAATTAATGTGACCCATTCTTCTATGTCATAGCCAACTTTCATTAATTTGAGACATAAAGCACTTAACACCACCACCTTTAAGTTGATAAACATTACCTTTTGTGCTTGTCTCTACAACAACCAAAGTTTTGAATCTTCCTTTTCTGATTTCACAACCATCATCTTGAAACACCAGATTGTATCCTCTGCTACTCATTTTTCCTACACTAAGAAGATTATGCTAGAGACCCTTGACATAAAGAACATTATCTATTTTATAGTTTCCATCAAAACTAATTGAAGAATTTTCCATAGATATTAGTAGATGTGTCATCAACAAACTTAACAAGACCACCATCATACTTTTGAAGTTTAATAAAATTACTCTTATCACCTATCATATGATTTTAGCATCCACTATCAATTATCTAGTAATTCCTCTCCTCTCTTGCATAAAAATTAGTCACCATAGTTCCTTCAATGTTGTGACATGTTACCAGAGCTCTTTCCTTCATGCATCTTTTACAATTAGTAGAATTAGTTCCAACATTTAGAGCCATAAATAAGCATTCATCATTTTCATCATTAGGATACTTTGATTCTTTATCATCAGATACACCATTATATTTTTCAACATAGTAACTCTTCTTGAAATTTTTGCTTGAATGATCCTAATGTTTGTCATTTGCAAATTTGATTGGAATTTTTAAAGCATAATGACTTATCTTTTCAAAATTGAAACATTTAAAGGGTAACTTACCTCTATATTTTCTAGTGCCCTTTTTCAGTCTCCTTAAAAAAATTCTTCCACCTCATCAAGATTATCTAGATCTAATTCATCCTCCTTCTCTTCCTTGTAGACTTTAAAAGCAATTTCTTTCTTTGTAGAATCTTGATCAAGTTGTCTTAATTCATAAGAAATTAAAGCACCAAACATATGATCTCTAGAATATTGATCTAAATTTTGAGCTTCCTCAATAGCAGAAACTTTAGAACTATAAGTTTTAAGAAGAGTTATTAATACCATTTTCACAAATTCACTTTCTTCAGAGCTTACCATCGAGACCATTAATGACATTAACAAGTTTATCCACTTTGAGCATGTAGGTTGTAATATCTTTATCTTCAAACATCCTTAGGGTTTAAAATTTGGCTTTGTAGTTTTGCATCTTCACTTGCTTGACTCTATCATCTCCTTCATAAATTCTCTCCAACTTTGTCCAAATCTCTTTTATAGTTTTCAAACTTATCACCTTTCCAAGCTATGAATCAGAAAGTCCACTCAATATAGAATTTATTTCTTTTCCATTTTTGTCACATTCCCTGATCTCATCATCACTTGTCAGACCAATAGTAGGAATAGTATATCCTCTTTCAACTAATTGCAAAACACCAAATCTAATAGAGACTAGAAATGAATCCATCCTAGCTTTCCAATAAGCATAATTTGTTCCATCAAACATAGGAGCTTTGACACCCTTCTTGTGTGCCATCTAGATCTACCTCAAGCGGTTAAACTTTCTCCAAGGAACCATAACCCTGATACCAATTATTAGATGCACAAGATAACTAAGAGTGGGGGGGGAGTTGAATAAGTTGTACATTAAAAAATTCAATCCCTCATTAACTTTTAAACCCTTATCAAAACTTTAAACCCTCAATAAGCATTATCATAATGTAAACATGTGAAACAAATATGTAAACACAACCATACATAAGATAACACCAGATTTATGTGGAAAACCCTAAGCATGGAAAACTATGGTGAGGATTAGCTCACAAATATATGAATACCAACACCAAATACAATTAGGCTCACTACCAAAAAGAGAAGAAAGGCTCACTACTGGGTGGTTCACTACCAAGAAGAAAGAAGAAAAGAAGAAAATGTTACAAAGAGATTCACTATCTTAGAGCAACAAGAAAATCCACCACTGCAACTCTATGCCATCCACAACCTTTGGCTCACTGTCTCCAACAATTTCAAGCACACAAAATATAGACACCTTCTACTCACTACATCCAAAGTCATAGGCATTTAAGATTGCATTCAAATCACCACACTTGATCATATTTACATCTTAAACTTGCCACACTCTCAACACAAACTACATCTTGCATTTCTACTATCTTTTACCTAAAAAATCTTAATTAGGTCAACCTTAATGAAATGTATGCACCTCAAATATGCAACACAAAAAGGTGGCGATAACAAACACTTCTGCGGTAGAAATAAGTGAATGCAGACCATGCCAAGGGTTAACTAGGACCCAAATCTACATCACCACACTACTCAACACATCCACAATCCATGAGGTACCTTCACAAATAGCGCTAACATGCCAAGTTAGCCAAACTTGAATTAACACTACAAACAACCACATACATGCTTCTTTAGGTCTGCAAACACCACATGAACCATGTAGCGACACTCCAAAAAATCCACACAAAATCCCATAATATTACAACATCATCAAAATATTATGGAATACTGGCACAACCACCTGAAACAAATATTACTTTCATCTTGTCCATCAGGATACACTACCACTGAACTCCAACATAAGAACTAAACTTGTAGAGAAACTCAAAACTAGAAACTCCAAGGGAAGATGAATATAGAAAATGTAAGCATGTTCCCAAATCTACAATACAAGAAATAAAAATGCAAATAAATGCGAGGAAATTTCATTTCTCCTAAGCAACCTTCTATACAGACAAATACTCTATCAAACACATCTTCCACTGTTGTACGATCTTGAACTTGAAACTCTAGATATAGAACCTCTAAAAACCTCGTATCATCACATCCAAAATGCACAAGCATATCTTCAACCATGAAGAAATTTAGAGAACAAAACTGAACACACCTCTGTCACACTGCACTCTTTTATTCAAATTTTCTCAAAAGCACTTAGAAATCAAGTGAACTAGTTGCATCAACAACATCAACACAACACTATAACACCTTCTCATCATGACCACATCATTTGCAATACCAACAATCTCCACACTAGGGGTTGAAATCAATGTGACATCAAACCATAACATATCCACACCAGTACTGACAACATTAATGACAATACCAACAATCTCCATATTGTTGACATCAATGACAACACCAACAACATACTTGCAACACATTGTTTGTTATATTCCACAAGGAACTATTACACACCCACAATAGGGGATAAAAGTTTTAGAATAAGCATTACCATTATTATAGTATAGATATCTTATGGCATGCATACAAAAAGAAATATTGGTAAGAATTCAATAATAATTCTAAATAGAAATATAGATCCTTTTAAAGAAATATTTTGTATTAGTTGATGAAAATTGATTTATAACTTAAGATTTGTTCCACAAGAAAAAACTTACACACCCACATTAGGGGATAAAAGTTTTGGAATAATCATTTCCATTATTATTATTATTATACACATATCTTATACATTATCCATGCAAAAAATGAGGTAACAAGTTAATGCCATCTTGCAGGATATGATGATACAAAGTACAAAGATTCTTAGCATACCTTCTTTAGTGATATTCATTTATGTAGTTGTTAAGAAGGGTCAAAAATGTCAAAATATTTACAATTCATGCATTTTTCATGGACTATGGAAACATCTTGTCTTTAATTAATAATATATTGATTCAAAAAGAAAAAAAGACCATAAAGACCCTATGATGAATCTTGATGGAAATACATAGCTTCCCTTAATAGTATAATTATCCATTGGAATCACCTCTATTAATAGGAAAGACAAGTTGAACCTCTTCATGAGCAATCAACAACCCAAGAAAAAATAAAGCAACATCACCCATAACTCTAGCCCTATGATGCAGGAGCATCTAGGTAAATAGGAAAATTTGCATCACCCTAACAATATTTTAATTTGGTTTTGTTATTTTGGTTTTAGTTTCATTCTTTGGGTTAGTTTGATCTTGGTTTGGTGGATGATTGAGGTATAGCAAGATGACATTGGTTTCATTCCATTGACAAAAAATCATATTTTGATTTAAATCTTCAATTTTGATTATTTTTTCCAATGAGTTTTGGTTGGTTCCAGATGGTTGATTATTGCAATGAAATAAATAATTAGTCTTTATTTTTCCAAGAGAAATTTATTCCTATAGTTTTATTGAAAATTATTCCAACATATGTGATAAAGGGGTCATGCTTGTAGAAGAGGAAGAGACGAGGTAAGAGAATGGGCCTAGTGTGGAAGTCAGTGCAACCAAAAAGAAGGAAAATTTGTGTGGTAAATATGAGGAATACTATGGGTTGTGCAAGGAGAAAATAAGCAATTCAGGAAATAAAAGGGGTCGAAAAAGGGAAGACAAGGCTAAATTTTAGAGAAGCAAGATAGAAACAAGAAGAAGAAAGGGGTTGTGAATTGGATAGTAAGGGAAGAGACAAAAAAGAAAAGTGCCATGCAGTATGAAGAGGGAGTAAAGGGTGCACAAGGTGAGATAAGGAAGTGAGAAGATGAGTGCATGGGAATACATGAAAGTTAAAATATAATGAGAGCAAAGCAAGAAGAATATAGACTATTGTAGACACCTAGAATTGTCTTGAATATATCACACATATCGATTTCTCCTATTAACATCATTTTCTTCATTTTTACTAATTTATTCCATTTAATTAAATAATTTCTAATTATTTGATTAAATTCACCTTTTTCCTTTGTTAATTGAATAATTAACGTTATTTGGTTAATTTCATTATTTTTAATCATTTCTTACTGTTGTAATAAGATTTCTGGATTAAAACTGTGTCAATTTTTACATGAATAAATTTTCCTCTTTAATTGAATAATTATGATTCAATTTTCCTACTTCCATCATGATTAAATATTTTTTACTATTTAAGTAAATCTAATTTTTCCTCTATCCCACATGATTAAATAATTATTTAATTAAAAATCCCAATTTCTTCTCATCCTCACAATTAAATAATTTTCATAATTATTTAATTCCTTAATTTCCTCCAACTTGCACAAAAAATATTCCTTTTTAAAGAGAATATTCTCTTTTCAAAATATCTTTTCCCTCCAAAATATCTAAATGGCATATTTCTTCCAAAAATAATATTTCATAATTCAAATTTAAATTTGAATAGATATTTTTCCTCTAAAATATCTTCAACCAATTTTCCATGAAAATAGGGATATTTTGGGCTCTCAAGCAATTTCATCCAATGATCTTCTTTGATCTCCTTGATTTAATTAACAAGGAAGTGACTTAATTAGACAAAATAATTTATTTAATTAAGAGAGGCGAATATTGATGAATTTAATCAGATAAAGGAATTGATTAAGCAGTTAGACCAGGGATGATTTAGGAAGAAACGATGTTAGTAGATCAGAGTGTGATATCAATCTGTATATTTTTGATGTCTACATTTTGCCCCTCTTTGAAGCGATGCACTTGTTGCGTTGGTTCAAAGAATAATCTTGTTGATATCAAAGTTCAAAATTCTTTGATTTTATGATGCCCCACTGTTGCCCCAGCAAGAAGAATTATGCTGGTGCTGGTATACTGCCCCCTCGAGAGATCGGGCAAAGAGGTTCAATTTGAGGGTCGATCTCTCGACAAAGAGGTTCAAGATCATCAACTCATGTGTTTGATGTAGACAGATTTGATGATGTAGACAGTCATCAACCATGGGTAGTCTCATGCCTATTTTGATATATTACACACACTTGATCTTGATTTGTAGCATGACAGTTACATTATTGATGATATAAACAAGATGATTATGATGTTAGGGTGATATGATGATGCATGGATGATATGGATGCATGTGATATGATATGATGATGATTTTATGATTATGCAGTGGATGATAAATGTATGGTTTATGAGATGTTTAGAATAACTAATATATATTATGCGATGATGGGGATGAATGCATGTGGTATGATTAATGCTTTCTGTATGATATGATATGCAATATGCAGTATGTTGATAGTTTGTGGATGCATGATGGATGAAATGGTGATGATTTATGATTAACTGCCATGGTACCATGTTAGCGTGATTAGCAAGAGATAGAAGAAAATAAGAGATTCCAACAAGACATGAGATGATGATGATGATGATGATTACTTGCCGAGGAGTAGGGATTTTCAAAGGGCAAATTTCCTTATGTTTAATAATACACGCAGTACGATGC
>VDFB02093299.1:0-29832 GCA_007258455.2 Sequoia sempervirens
ACCTTGAATATAAATGAATATACATACAAAACACACACACACACACACACACACACACACACACACACATATATATATATATATGTATGTATGTATGTATGTATGTATGTATGTATATATATGTATTTTTTAATGTAAATGTAAATGCAATTACTGGATGCTCTCCTAGAACAATAAATGCAACATATCATTAAAGAAATCTATATCTATGTATATAAATGTGTATTTCTAAATGCAAGTGTAAATGCAAAGAGCATATGGTTTTGTAGTGTTATAGATACAACATATCCATAAATTAATGTAATTGAAATTCTAAAGTCTTCAACACATATAATATGAAATCGATCAAACTATTAAACTACATGAGAAATAAATGAAAACAGTAAATGCATATGTATGTGTATTTGTAAATGTAGGTGTAAAATAAATAAGAATAATGAAAATTATAAAAGAATACAAGGAAAGGTCTCCTCCCTTCTTGGTAGTGATAACTTCCTCCACACACAACCCTTAAAAATTATGAATAGAGGAATATAATCTTTGAAGAACTCAAAATTGATTCTCTCCTACCTGATGCAATTAGTCATTTTATCCTTACAAACATTTATAGTGATTACTAGAGGCACATAGACCAATTCTTCATAATAGAAGAATTTGATCATACTTTTCCAATGATGGAATTATAAGAAACCTTAGATTAAATGAATAATTCCTAGCTAAGTTCTTTAAATCACATCCAACTGTATAAGAGAAGACCGCTGCTATGTGTACCTGGATACCATGGAGAAAGGCTCTTTGGGCTCTTTCATCAATCATCCTACCTTAAAACATACCAAAAGTCTCCTAGCAATTAGACATAGGAAGATTTAAGATGACTTAAAAAAATTATTGCCAAAGCATAAACTTATGATGACTTAACCAGGCCTAGTACACACTCCCTCCCTGTTAACCACTTAGACATATGTAAATTAAATGTAAATTTGCTGCTATTTTTAGTCATGTAGGTGTCCAATAAACCACTTGGTGGTGTTTCCCTTCAAGTTTATTTACTTGAATGAAGAGAAAAAGTCCTTTGATTACAATTAGAGAATACATTTGAGGCCTTGGTTGTGTAACTGGTGGACCATAGTCACATTTAACACTTGTTACAAAGTTTGGGAGTTAAAACGTTAAGTAGATTTGATTTGTGATGGACACATTTGGACGGTAGTAACAATAACTTGCAATCTATCAAGACTTGATTACCTTATAACTTGTGAAATTCTAGTGATGAAATGATAGATTAATCATAATGTCACCTTTGGGATCACATCACCATGAAAGAACTTCATCCAACATCCTTATGAGTGTAGGTACCCACCAAATAGGTATTTTTTTAGATCCTCTTCCTTGAGCGAGGGAAGAAGAGAAGAGGAAAGAGACATGTAGTATGTCTAAAAGAGGGAGATCAACTAGAGGTCAAATATTAGAAGAAAATTCCGTAAACATAGGAATTTTTTTTGCTAAAGGGGTCATGTTCTTATGATGATGAGAGCATATGACGCCGAGGTTCCCTTGAGGTACAAACATCTACGTAAACAATGGGTACCCAAGGAACTCCAATAAACATTGATTTTGTGTCAATGAGAGGATATATCGCATAGCACCATCGTCATTACATGGTTTGGGCCTATTTTGCATGGACAACATAAAGCTCTATTACGAAAAAGTTACTGAATTAATGGAGTATGTCAGACGCTGTTACAGTTACAAAGATTGGATGCAACTGGTTCGATATACACGAAGTATGCGTAGGTATGCATTGTCAACAAATTATATACAACTAAAAAATAAGGATCAAAATAAAGGAGTGGCTATGTACATTGACAGAAGGCCAAAAGCATTAGGGAATATTGTAGGTTTATAAACAATACACGACCTGGGTAAACAAATAAGCAACCCAATTGCATATTCAAGGCGCACGAGGGAAACTGTGTATTTGTATGTGCGATAAAATCAATAACTACAGGGGAAGAGTTGCTAATCGATTACAATTTGAATGACTTAGTTACGCACACCTTATGGGGGTGGTACATACTATGTACATTTTACCCAACCTCCAATTAATGACTCCAATATACCATTTTATTCTAATTTTTTTTTTCGTAAGTCTATTGGTTTCATTTCTTAATGTTTTTATATTTAATTTTTGTCACAGCTGGACATTGATCGTATAGAGAAGGCTCTAGGCCCAGGGCATAGATTTGATGTATCTTCAGGCGCTTCTACCCGAGGTTTACCTCATTGTAATTGTACAAATTAGATACAGAAAATGTTTTATTATTATGTTTTTTTCATAAGTTTATTGGGTTAATTTCAATAATGTTTTTAATATTCTTGTTGCAGTCGACTATCGGGGAAAGGCACCAGCAATAGACAAGAGCATCCATAGTGAGGTGTAGTCAATATTTTGTGATGATGACATCACTTATTCAACAAACCCTCTCGATATGATAAGGAAGATCCAAAAAAATGCAATGAAGAAATCGTTAAGTTGATATTCATAGTGCCTCAAACAGATGAGATAAGAGAGAGGGTTAAAATATTGACTGAGAGATCACAAAACTTGAAAGTAAGTTGTCATGAGGTCTTTAATTATAACATAAGTTCATTCATGGTTTTATATTTTGTACTTTTTTATGTCATGAACTAAAATATGTGTTGGTTTTACAGGGTTATTTTCCTCCTCATGATGCTCTTGGCCATGATTAGGGTACTGCAAGTGCTGCCCGAGGAGTAGGGGTTGGTACAAGTGTCCATCCTGATCTTCCTGTGCATACATCACATCATCTGACCCCATCATCCGTGCCTGCATTGTCATCTGAAATTTCGGCAACACATACCATGCAGGCATCCGTTAATGCACCCTCTAGCAGCGAACACATGCCAGAACATGCGTTAGGACATGTACCTAGGGATGCAGAGGCCACTAGTACTGGTGATGTTTTAGTAGCATTTCCTAGATCTTCCCATATTACTAGTACAACATTTCCGGTCATACTTGTGGTGACCGAGGATTTCATTCCCATAAAGATAGAGAAGGTTCCAGGTACTTTAAAATGTTTTAATTATTATTATATATAATCCAATTGAAATTTACTTATTGATCGCTCTTTTTAGACTATTGATCCCATGATCATTTTGTAGGAAATGATGTTTTTTATAAACACCTAAGTGATATTACATTGGATCTCTTCGCCCACCATACGTACACGGTGGAATTCCCAAAATAAAAATTTAAAAGATGAGCTCATTAACCGTTTAGTTGTGTTGTTCGGTGATAAAACATTCAACCGAACCAAGGTCCTTAAGAAAGATGGTACCTATCTAATTTATGTGAGGGACCGATATAGGTCACATTTAGAAAAGAACAAAAAGTATGAGCGTCCTCCCATGATTCCGGAGAGGGAGTGGAAGGACCTGGTGTCAGATGGAAAGGAGAAGGCTAAAAAGAAAAAAGGAAAGACACCACCGGGCCAAGGAAGGTATGTGATACTATCAAAAATGTAATTATATACTAATTACTCTTTCTTTTTACATAATCTAACGTATTTCAAACTTTTCATAGGTTTCCCGACACATCGAAGGCAACAAAGGAAAGACTAGAAAAACACAGGTAGCACAAACTTGGCTTTGGTGGTTATATGAAATCAGTCGCACGAATTGTAAGTATCAATAAATAAAATATAGTATCCAAATAATAAATTGAAAACAATTTTAGTTTTATCACACCATAGAAGCAAAATTCATGATCTTATGCTAAACTGTAGGGCTCTGAATTCAACAGAGTTCCCACAGAAGATGACCTGAAGATTGCCTTCCAGCAAGGCTATGGAACCATGGCTGAAGCCTACGAGTCTTGACTGGGCAAACACAACCTTCCACTACATCCGACACATAGGTAAATAAACTCAATAAATTTTATTTAAAATTGAATACTTGTGCAATCTATTCAATATTAATTTCCACCATAAAGTAATTACATGCCTATTTGTTTTAAACATTCAAGCAATGATAATACTGCACATGACATTGGAATGCAGCCTGGTGAGGGTGGAGCACAACCTGTAGGTGAAGGTCATGGTGTGCATCCAGGTACTTTAGATCATTTAGAGCGTGATCAACATGTTGAGCATGATCAGGCTAGAGAAGATCAGGAACATGATGTGGCCCCATCAGGTAAAGAGGACCACTCTAAAGTTCTTTTAAACATATTTAATTGCAATTGGTGTATTAATTAATGTAACCTTTCATGTTTCAACTTTAGAGCATGTAGAGCGTGATCAACATGTGGAGAATAATCAAGCTAGAGAATATCAGGAACATGATGTGGCCCCATCAGGTAAAGAGGACCACTCTCATGTTCTCTTAAACATATTTAATTTCAATTGGTGTATTAATTAATGTAACCTTCCGTGTTTCAACTGCAGATAAGGATTTAAAGGGTGTTCAACATGTTGAGCATGAGTCTATAACAAAAGTTCAGGAACATGATGTGGACCCATTAGGTAAAGAGAACCACTCTATTGTTCTTTTAATTAATGAAATACTTGTAACAATAATAATAAACCATGTCAATTTAACATTTCTTTCTTATTGCAGCAGACCCCCCCCTTGCAGCGGCATCCATGTCATGAGCAGATAACTAGGCATACATTAAGATCACGAGCAAAGGGTAGAACAACTAAAGGGGGGACAGATATTGATTTAGAAAACGATACTCCACTTCAGATTTTTGTAGCTTTAAAAAAGAAACAAAAAAAAAGTGATTGTAATCATATCATGACAACCATATTTTTGATAATATGTAAAAACTGAAAAGTATGAATATTATATGTTAATGAATGAATTTGAATATGTTAATTAATGAATGTTATATGTTAATGAATGAATGTTATATGTTATTAATGGATGAATGAATACATGTTATATGTTATTAATGGATGAATGAATGATTAATATTATATGATTGGGTATGGGGAATTGAGAGTGATGTGAGGGGGGAGGGGAGGGGCCAAATGAGCTTCCACCGTCACGTGGTTGGCCCTGTTAAGTAGAGAATATTAAACAATTCTCGAAACAAAGAGAAGCTCAATAAGGTAATGCACTTTTCAATATAAGAAATGCATCGTTTGAAGCATCAAACCAATATGCAAAGATGAAATAAAATGCTAAATTTTCACTATGGTGGCAGAAAAATGATTCTGTATACCCTGAATCCATGCTCTGCATCATAATTTGAAGTTGTTTCCATTCCAATGTTCTTAGTTTAGTTTGTTTGTATGGCTTTGTATGAATACCACATTGTGTTGTGTGTGGATTTGGTTTCAAAGCTCTGTTTCTTCTCTTTTTAGTGGTGACATAACTCTAAAATTTAACTTTTGTGCATAACAGGTTAGTGGAAAAATTGACAGCTTTGAAGGGTTTAGAGGCTCGATTGAGATAGATACATGAATATTTGGATCTTGTTGTTGATGGGAGGCTTCGACTTAACCATTAAATTTTGTACCATCTGTAGGTATCCAAAAGTTTCTCTACTTACATTCATTCTTGATCATAAATGTTGTAAATGATATTAATGCTTCAAACTTAAGATTCGTTTCATTGTTATAATGATCAACATGTTATACTTTTCTATACATTCAAGCATTCTCTTGCCCCCTACCCTTTGCTCTCTCCCCCCTCCTTTTAAGAATTTTCTTTGTCATAAAAGATTCACATTTCTGTCTCATTTACACAAATTAATCTGAAGCGCTAGGAGTGAATAAAGATGTGTCAAAGATGATGGATTATGTCTAAACAACAACTTTCCATCTTATAGCTAATTAAATCCTTAATATTTGAATAGTTTAGAGCTCGAATAATGCTTGTATATGCATGTGTAGCAATAAGGGAGCCTATGTGAAGATTGAAATTTAAAACATCACTTTGGTATTTTTCCTTAGGCAGTGAAATGATATTTTGAGTAATACAAACCTACACACACATTGATATTTTTCGGCATTGCATTGAAGATTTTTTTTTCTCTTATACCTACCCTCGGCTAGACATGGAGGTATATAATATTGGTTTCTGGGTTTATTCTGTAAGTAGTTAATTTCACAGAGGAAGACTAAAATCTTCTTAATGTCCTGTGTCAGTGAAAGCATATGAATCACTTGTTGAAGGCACCATTTTGTATTCATCCAAAAAATGGTTTGTTCTTTTTTTTATGTTTCTTGCATGTGTTTTTTTTAGGCTCTAGAGATGTAGCTCGGCTCTTTCCTTTGCACTTTTCATCTATTTTGATGATTACAAGATTGTCCTCATAATTTTTCATGTCGATCTGTTTGTAACCTTATTTTCTACCAATCAATTTGCAAACCAGTCACATATTAAGGACCATTTCACTAACTTGTAGTCATCCATTACTTCATATGTTGCAGGTTTGTGTCTGTGCCAATAAATCCTGATGATTGCGAGAACTTTAATCCTACAAGTGTACCCAATCTTTCTCAAGTAAAAGTATTACCTTATTTTATAGTACTTTAAATGGTTAATTGAAGGTGCTTCTTTAGATCTGAGATAGTTGAACCCTGGATTAAAATATGGTATTAGATGGGCAGTATAATGATAAAACTGAGGTCCATTGAACACAAATTACGAACATAATTTACTGGAATATGAATAGTGTTACAATTATAATTATTTCTCCTTTACCTACCTCTGCATTAATGAAAAAGATAGATCCCTATAAATCTAACCATGAAAGTGTTGAAATCTGCAATATCTGCAGGACTCTGGAAACTATCAAACATATTCTTTTTGAATGTTTTTATGCTCAGGAAATTTGGTACTTATTCTGCCATAAGCTGAAGGTCTGGATTAGCAATGGTAAAATTAATTGGCATGATATTCTGTTTTGTAATTTCAAGCTCAAGTTTGATTGTAAGCTATTTTGGTATTTCTTATCCAATGAGATCATGTGGCATTTGTGGAAGGTGAGAAATGATGATAAATTTAAGGGTATCAAGAGGGTACTTACTGAGTCTTGCAAGAGACTCACTTTCTACTATGTTGCTCTACAGGTTTCAACTCTTGTGGAGATCTCAATGGAGAATTTCTTGAAGTCAATAACTGAAGGTGTTGCTAACAATACTAGAGAGGATATGAGAAGTGGACCCACCTGTAGGTTGAGCTTGGAAGAGACCGTGTTGTTCCAACAGACATTTGATGAGCTCCAGAGAGCAATTGATGAAGCTGCAAGCCCAAAAAGACAACGCGGCCCCCAGCAGTTGGGCCCCCAAGGAGAAACAATGGCAAACCTTGATATTGAAGAAGTCAGCAATGAGGAGAATGTAATCAACACTATGTATTGTTTACACTACTTTGAATAGCAACAACCTGTGGTGTTGTTAACAACAATTTGTATTATCTATGCTAATTTTGAAAACCATTGGTGCTTTTTGGTTTCTTTCTTGTTGTGTAAAGTACTGATACAATATATTTCCTATTATGGAAATGCTTTGTTGTTGTACTGATCCTAATGTCGGATAGGAATTTTCATGATATGTAATGGACCTTAAACTATTTTCAATACAAAAAAAAGAAAAAAAAGATAGCAGATATTGGAAGTTCATTACATGTCTCATGTATGTGTTAGTATTTTAATTTTGTTTAAGTTGTTCAAGAGCTTGATTAGGTCAAGAATATGTTCTACAAGCTCTATTCTTTTGACACTGCTCAACATTTTGCCTACACATTTTCTCTTCAATCCAGACGTTTCTTAACTCCTTCCCTTGTTAGCCCTTGGTTGTTCTCAAGTGTAATGCTTTTTCTATGCATCTCGCAGTTTGTATGTATGATCAGTCATCTCTTATGAAGCATGGATAACCTTTCATGGAATTGTTGTTGTAATTAGACAATTTCCATTGTGAGAATAATTATTTAATTTGTATGGAAGTAAGTCTTTTTCATATTATTTGACTTGGTATTGTAAACTTGTCTTTGCAGGATTCTCTCGAGGGGAACAACAAAACTGTGATGATAGGTAGAGTTGTACAACACCATAAATCATTTAGCATTATCAATATATTTCTTATAGAATACTCTGTGCAAGTAAAATGGAATTTGCAATGAAAATTGGTCTCAAATTCAAATCTGAATATAAGTACATTATACACAAGAAGATGGGGAATATGAACTACAAAATGGTGAAGGGAATTTGGGCCAAGCTAAGCATGATGATTCTCTAAAAAATTTCAATAACAATGACAGGGAAGATTGCATGAATGTCTTCAAGAAGAATCTGATGAATTCAAAGAAAAACTAGGTGTTTGACAGAGGAAAGTATGGGCCTTTCTTTTGGGTGGCCTTGAGCCATCATTTACCAAAATTAAATCTAATTTTGTTGCCAAAGGAATATAGATGATTAATGGTTTCTAGTGCATGGACGACTCTTGACAATCCTCTCAAAAATTTCTATTCCATGCACAGTAGTTTAGGAAATAAAAGAACAAGAATTGCCAGTACATGGACAATCCTGATATTCCTTCTTTTAAAATAAATATTGCCATGTATAGTAGTATAGGGTCATGTTCATCTCCATTTCCATTCATTCCATCTTGCTCACTAGTCCATCACCTTGTTCATCCCCAGACAGAGCCACTGTTAGAATTGTAAAAAATTGAAAATTTCATGGCTGCACATACTCATTAGTTCCCAAAAATTCCCATACCATAAGCACAAGAATCCTCTCTTCATAAAATTTTTGCCTATATTCTATCATGTGATCCCATAGAATTCATCTAACCCTGAGTATTTCAATGTATAATTCATATCGACAAGAGATGGTGAGGGTCTCCCCGATCCATAAAGCGTTTTATATTAACGTATATTTTTTGCAGTCTATCGACAAGAGTTCAGGAATGTCATACTGATATGATTTCATCTGAAGACACATATCAACAGGACACAGTTCATTGTCTCAGTGACCAAAGGATCCTATCGGCGAGAAAATATTCATCGATATAAGTCATAACGAGAACATGTGTGTTATACTGATGAAGCACAAAATGATTGTCAGCGAGACCTAAGTCATCGGTGTAAGTCATAACGAACTTATTTGTGTCTTACCGATCGTGGTGCAATTCTGAATCATCAAAAAGGAAGCTACAATATTCTCAATAAGTTTCTCAGAAAAGTGGGTCCTGTTGATAGTATAGTACCATTAGGGTGAGTTCGAGGAAGTCTTGCCGACCCATCATATCACTATAGCGAAATTATATCGGTAATAGGACTTGGCAATATTCATTGTCTTGTCGATAACAAGATTCATCGGCAAGATTGGCATCATTGGAGAGAGATATGGAAGTCAAACCAAATATAGCTTTATCGGTAGGAGAAACATTTTGTTTCGGCGATAAGAATTGCGAAGGAAGGTTCTCAGCAAGATACAAGTAGTCGAAGGAAAGTCTCGACGACCCCCAAAGTCACAGCAATAAGTTATCATTGGTGAGAATCATAGCGATACACTTAAAACTAGAGGAATAATTCTCGGGGAGACTCAGAACATTGGTATGACTGCATGACACCATAGTGACATATGATCTATTGGCTATCGGTGAGACTCAGAACATCGATGAGACTGTGTGACACCAAAACAATATGTAATATTGACTGTCGAAGAGACTCAAGGCATCGACGAAACTACATGACGTCTTAGCGGGTGTCTAATAAACATGGAAAATGACAGAATAAAATAATTGCCCGAGATTTGAATACGAAGGGACGTGACTTGATTGATCTCTCACCGATGGTACATTTCAATAAATATATTTTTTTAAAAAAATTGGATTGTTTCGTCGAAATTTTGACAAACACAACCGACGAATCACCGAAAAGGTCCGATGAAGTTGCAATAGCTGCGATGAAGACTTCATTGTAACTCCTTGTCCATTTCGTCGCAATTTTAACGAAGTCCATCAACGAATCACATAAAAGGTCCAACAAAGTTGCTTAGCTGCGACGAAGGCTTCGTTGTAACTCCTTGCCCATTTTGTCGCAATTTCGATGAATGCCACCGACGAATCACATAAAAGGTTTGACGAAGTTGCTTAGCTACGATGAAGGCTTCGTCATAAATACTTTCCCATTTTGTCGAAATGGCGATGAACTTCTAGTGTTCTTTTGACACTTCGGAAGAGCCATTGCAATTGCATTTTGGTTGTAATTCGTTGGTGGATACACAAAGTTTTCATCAATATTCCGACGAACATCTGAGTCATTTTATGATGCTGATGACCAATGAATCTATGCCGTTATTTCGATGTTTAATTCGTCATCGACATTGCAATGAAAAAATAATGACAAAAATGTTTTTGTCATTTCGTCGCTTTTCCAACAAAGATTTGTCGAACGACCGACGAACGTCCGTCAAAAAATGGTGTCAAATTCAGTAGTGGCATCGCTCGATGTGCCCTCATCATTGACACCTGTAAAAAGTGCAGTAACCCCGCATGATCTAGCGCTGTGTGATCCATTCCGGTCATGGCCGCTAGGGTTGCCGTCAGTACCTCTGACCGCCACTCATGTGTCCATAATCATCTGAAACCCTGCATCCATATTACCCGCTTGTCAGTACACCATATTCCCGGCCCCGGGACATTGCTTGTTTTCTTCTATTTTATTTTATCTCTTTCTTCTTCCTGCTTTGCCCTAGTCAGAACAAACAGGTCTTCTTACTTAGCCATCTTCCCCTTCTGCAGTTGTACCCACCCTGGGACGAGTCCGCCCCCACGTTGGGGTGACTCTGTCCTGATCTGGGGTGATTTTGCCTCGGGTCGGGGTGGATGCACCCCAGCTTGGGGCAACTCTGCCTTAGGCCAGGGTAGATGTGCCCAAGCTTAGGGTGGATGCACCCAACTTGGGGCGACTCCACCCTGCCTTTGGGGTGACTCCGCCTTGAGCTAGGGTGAATGTGCCCCACCATGGGGGCGCGTCCGCCCTAGGCCGGGGCAGATATGCCCGGCGCCCGAGGCGACTTCACCCTGAGCCAGGGCGGGTACGTCCCAGCTCGGGGCGGATATGCCCCGCCCTCAGGGCAAACACGCCTCGAACCAGGGCGGATACGCCCCAACTCAGGGAAACTCTGCCTCGGGCTGGGGTGAAAGCGCCCCGCCCTTGGGGCGACTTCACCCTGACCTGGGGCAGAGGCACCCCAAGTCAGGGCGGCTCTGCCCTGAGCCAAGGTGGATGTGCCCCAACTCGGGGTGACTCCTCCCTGAGCCAGGGTGGCTGTGCCTTGAGCCGGGGAAAATTCGCTCCTCCCAGCCCCATCCTAGCCCCTCTAAATACCCTCTATTTATCTCTTTTCTTGCCAAACAAAAAAAACCCATTTTTCTATTTTACCCCGCTAATAAAACCAATGTTTTACATTTTTATTTAACTATGCTAAAACATGCTAAATGTTTAAAATACACAAGAGGGATTTTATTACTCACCTAGCGGGGCACCGCGAAGTGGGTTTGGCGTCTCTGTACCTCATCCACCCGGTGAATGATCTCCAAATGGTAATCCTGCGGCATTGTTGCTCCTTCTCCTTTTCCTCTCCTCTCATCTTCTCTCAACTGCTATAGTAACAATGAGACAAGGTAATTCTTCAAATTACCTTTTAACCCTTATTTTCCCCCCCTTTTTCAAATAAAAGGTATTTTTTACCTTTTATTTAACTTTTTTTTTTCCTCCAACTAATCCCCTTCTTTCCCGGGGCCGCCATTTGCAAACTGTATGTCCAATCGACTCCGTTCAAAAGTCAAATTTGCTTAGTTTTTTGAGCTCTATTCAATGGTGTCTTCTATTTCTTTCTATCAAGAAGTCATCTAGGGCCCCTTTTTCTTCTCCAACCGCCCTCTTGAGGGGGCATACCCTATCATTTTCCCTCCATCCCTTCGAGGCAGTCACTGGGGAATCCCTCTCCTTTTTCCTCCACTTGGGCAGCTCATTCAACCTCTTTCATGCTGGGGCATCAAGCCCTACCACTTTCTTCATCACTGGAATTTTATTTTTCTTCGAAACACTATTATTCTAACAATATTTCGAAGAGGGGAAAAATGTAGATATCCAAATTTGATCGCTCCCATACAATCAAATTTACCTCTTTATTCATCCATTCCGTCAATATTAATTTATTTAATTAATATTACACTTCCTGCCTAAGGTTCTTAAAGTATTTAATTTAACAATTAAACACTTTATCTTGTACCTTTTTCCTCTCTAAATTAAATAAATACATCAATTTATTTAATTTAGTCATTTTAACCTTTTTGAATTAAAATCAATTTAAAATGCTTCTTTTCTCTCTCCTTGTCACATCCTCCATAATCCCTCTATAATTTGGATTAATTTAATTAATTTATGATTAATATGTGCATCCTCTTAATCAAGGATTAATGTCACATCCTCCTACATTTGCCACTTGCTTCTAACCTCTCATTAATTATCTTAATCAAGTATTTGCACAACCTTAATCAAAGTCATTAGCCACTTTTAGCACACTTTTTAGTCAACCTTTTCATTTTCCTTTCTTGGCATTGACCCTCTTTCCCATGTGAATTTTTAATTCACTTTTATTCATCCTAGGTCTCTCTCCTCCCCATGTGAATTTTTAATTCACATTTTATCCTTCCAAGGGTTCTAGAATATTTGACTTGTCACCTCATCCACATGTGACCAATTCCCACCTTTTTGGAGACCCTCTCTTATCCATTAGATTCTCCTAAGAATGTTAATTCACATTTATTTCTCCAACCACTTTCTCATTTCCCATGGAGATTTTTGAGGAATTACAAAATTTCAAATGTCACTTTCATTCCCACTTGGGAACAAGAAGTTTCTTTTTGAGGAAACTTTCTCACTCCCCAAGGTATTTGGAAGGTACTTGTCCTTCCTCCACATCGTGTACTCTCCTTCCACATCACCTACACATCATCTCACCCGTTAGCCACTTCACATTCCACATGTCAAGATGTGAGGGCTTGTGAGTCCTCAACTCACCATAGCCCTACATCTTGACCCTGGTGGATCAATCTCAACCATTGAATTCTCTAGAGAATTCAAGTTTCTCTATAAATACCCTCTCCTCTAAGGCATTTTCAACACTTAGCCTTTTTGCAACTAAATTTTGTCATTTTGAACACTCAATCCACAAAAATTTCATTCAATTAGCCAAGCCCTTTTAATCATTTTCACTATCATCTAGTCCTATTGTCAATCTTGCATCAAGAGCTATCTAAGGAGCACACAAAGCAATCGAAATCAAGGGCCAACCAAGGAGTTTTTAGCAGCAAAGAAGGTATAAGCAGATTACAATCTTTATTTTATCTTGTTTCTTTGTTTTATTATTCCTTAGGCTAATCTTGAGGTGTCCCTTTGTGTTTTTCCTCATTGCATTTTAGTTATTTTGCATATTTAGAACTGGAATAACATTTAGGATCACAGTAATATTATTTAACAAGTATTTAAACAAATTCTTATTTATAAATTGTGCAAGTTTAACCTTGGGAAAGTGGTGGTGCCAAATTGATTTGTTATCCCTAATTTGGTTGAATTGACTACTAAAATGTATAATTTGAAGACCCATGTTTTCATAGATACATAAGGTAATAATTATTCATTGTGACCAAAGATTTATAACAAGTAATTTTCCATTTGGGGGCTAGTACAAAGGTTTTATTAGAGTAATATGGATAGAGATTAACATGCATAAGAAAATCCATAGAGTAATATGGATTCCACATTATAGAGTAAAATGAGATGAGAATAAAGTGGATCCAACCCTGATGATGAGATTAAGGTCCCAAACATGAAGAAATTTGAGGATTACTTCAAGGAAAAATATTAGGGAATTTGTTAGGTCATGGGAGTTAATATGTAGCCAATGATTTTAAAAGGAGCTATATGATGTAGGGTAATCTCCCAAAAAACCTTTCATGAATTGAAACACACTTTTCTATAGTAGAAATAGCTGTTATAGAACATCAATTATTGTAGGGTACTCCCCCAAATATATTTTCACAAATTGAAACACACTACAATACAAGTTGAACGTAATGAAACTCCTATTAAACTTCAAGAAAAAGATTAAAAATATATATTTTTAGACCAAAAAGGGTCTCAAGACCTCTTCTATAGTAGAAAGGTTTATAATATACCAGAAATTATAGTAATTCATGGTTGGATTGGGACCATGAAGCAAAAAATCACACAACTATGCAACTTATCTTCAATTAGAAGCTAACAATACTCAATCGGGTGATCTACGAGATGTAGAAGCTTGACCAATTCAACTTTAGCCTTCATACCCATACAAAAAATAATTCTAATCTACTATAATTGGATGCTGGTTGAACACTCCAATCTTGTTCTTTTCTTCAACTTAACACTACCTACCAAGCCTCAAATGAGCTAATTTTTGGATTTTTAACTTAAATATGTTTCAAAGGAAATAAAAATGAATATGATTATCATTTGGAAGCCATTCCATGATGCTTCTAGAAGTGTCACAAAATCCCACACCCTCTTGAAAATGAATTAAAAATTAAAATTTGAAATTGCATTATTCTCTTGTTTCGGCACTTGGAAGTTTCCCAAAATCCCATGCCTCAAATAAATCAAACATCTAATCTGAATGCTCCTATATAACTCTTCCTAACACTGTCATTAATGAATTTCAAATTTAAATTTGATGTCCCTCTAAAATCTAACACCCCATATTATGTGGGAAATAATAAAATTAAATTCGTACACAATAATTGTAACTAAGCTCTTGGTTACTGATGGTAAAAGTAAAACTAATTACCGTATAGTAAAAATAATTTACTAGACCTTTAAAAACAACTTATTGAAAATAAAAAAAACATAAACCGATCGATTTTTTAAGGTGATGCAAGATTTCCCTTGCATACAAGATGCTCCTAAATCACTATGGTATTAGATTTCCACATTGAACATGCTTAAGTAAACACTCTCTATAACTACATGAGTTTCTTGGAAAAGAACATTAAGGAAGGATTGGATAATATAAATACACAAGGAAGAAATAAGTCTTTGAGGTGGCATTAATTATTGTGCTACATATATTTTCATCTGTTATGTCATGAGTGGGATTCAATAGTAGGAGTGGAACTATGTTTAGAAGAAATCCTAAAGGGAATGGTGAGGCCTATCTAATTGTGGACAACCTATCTCAACAAACATAATCCTAATACCCACTATTATATATATGAGGATTATTTCGTTACACTAATTTTGAGGAAGTTGAGGTTTGAAATTCCTATCTTACCACAAGATTTTATTGATTTTTTTTAGTCTTCCTTACTTCAAGGAAAACCAAATAGAAGGCTACAATTAGGGGGGCTAGTTCCTTCAAGAAAAACATATTATCAATTAAGTACCACTAAGGATGAAATTATTAGAAGTCATGTGGCAAATGAAAAGGACTAATTATGAATATGTTAGGATCTAAAAAGAAAAGGCATATTTCCACCTCAAGCAATTTTTTATTTTGTTATTTTATGGAAGGAATATATGCTAGGATAACTATTTAAAGTATAACATGGAAATGGATAAGGGTAGACCATATGATCTTGAGGGTTTTATACATATGTTAAGCAAACAAGCTGGAGGGGATATATATGGACACTAGTATTATGAAGGATAATACCTCATTAGAAGTTATTGAAATAAACTAGAGAAGGATTTAAGAAGAGATATATAGGAAGGAAAATTATGGATTAACAAAGATGATTAAGTAACCTTGATTATAAGGAAGAATTATTTGAGATACAAGGTACAATTGAAGAGATAGGGGTCATGATACATCATGTTGACACCCTTAGTGTAATTCTAATTATAATAAAGTTAATTGGTATTCTTTCCCAAAGTACTATGGCTCGTACTGAAATATCATGTATGGTCGAGGTAACAATACAACATGAAGTTGACACTTCTTGGCTAGAGTAGTGAAAGGGAAAATTCTCCATGGTAGAAATATCCTTTGCACAACCACAACAAATTAGCCCTACTATGCTCTATCAACAATCTATGATCCCTTCAAAACACTGTATTTCTTATGATGAAGCTAAGGATATGATATATTTATCCCCCTTGGTGATCCCATTATGAACATTGTCAAATCCCTTGAGCATTATTAGAGAACAGGCCACTACTCCTAGATTTTTTATTTTATTTAGGAATTTTGTTGGTGATGACATAATAAATTATGCAAGAAATAAGGAATGTGGAATTTTCATCTCTAATGACAACTTTATTAAAATGAAAGAGTTAAAATTTTTGCATTCAAACTAAAAACACATGCAAACAAATATCTAGTAGCTAGGAGGGAGTATACGAAGATAATGAGAAATGATCTAGCTATTATAGAGAGTTCCTTAATTTTTTAATTTAACATTTATAATATGACTCTTGAGTAGGAAAAGATATTAGTGAGGAAAAGTGGTTGCATTCTAGGGTGGGATATTGCCTCAAATATTACTTTTTACACTTTGAGAAAGAATAACGAGGTTAGTGATGTATAGTAGAGCACTAAATAGGAAAGAAAATGTTCCTCAAACTCTAACTACTACTCCACTCATGAGATTACCAATCTAAGCAATCACCCTAGACCATGATAAGCCATAAGTGTATTTTGAACCATAGGGGTTAATTGGTTAATTAATTGTTAAAGGGGTTGAAAATAATCCAACAAGAGAGGCAGCCTATATATACAAGAGCACATTACATAATCCAATAAGGCCAGTACTAAGAAATTGTAAAGTAATTATGATCAATTATTGTAGAATGCTATCAAATTAAACAAAGAACTTAGAGAAGAAAGAGACAAGAAAAAATATACCTACCTCAAATTCAATCATTAAAATCAATATCTATTATGCTTCCTCCTAGCATATTTACTAGGGTGGTAGTATCTCTCAAGAGGATATGAAAAAATTAATGGATTAATACAGGGCCTTGCAAGAAGATATTTTTTGGAAAACTAAGACAAGGAAAATCATTTAGGAGCTAATAAAATATGTATTTAAATATAGGGTATCAAATATCAATGAAATATTACCTATAGGAATGTCATGCCAATTCTCATAAATTCATAAGCCATATTTAAGATTTGAGCCTAAAATTGGTAGAGATGAATATAAAATGGGTCCATAGAGTAGTTACCATGAAGACTATTTAGAAATTTCTAAATATGAAACTAGGAGCTCAAATAATATTATAGAGATATGAAGTGTTAGCATTATTATATGATGTCTTTGCATTTATAGACAATATAAAAACTAGATTAAGATGGGGGAGCTCCAATATTTGGTTGATTTAGGAATCATTGTCATGATGGAGCCTAATAGAGATAAAAGGGTCTTATAGACTTGGATGGATTATTTCAATGGTTTGGTGCTCTTTTTTTCAACCCTTTATGACAAGAAGAAAAGGTGGAACCCATTCTACTTAATTGTCATATTGACAAAACCCTAACCCTTGAAACCAAAATGGATAATTTCATTAGGGAAGTTAAGATTGTTTTGTATGTTTGATATGCTACTAAGATGAATAAATAAAGATGATTCTTGAGGTATATTATCCTAGGGATGAGAATTTTGATGAATGAATAGAGAATTATGGTTTTTTTATTGATTATTCTATACATACATTATTTCTATTCTTTAAATTTTGTTGTTATCAAAAGGCATGGAGTGTGTGACACACATGATTATTTAAATAATTGAGTAGTCATTTGGATGGTATAGTAAAATTTGAAGTAAAATATGATACAAATATGCATTGATGAGATTCAAAGCACTATCAAGTCAAAAAGACAAATATGGTACAGGTGAGGTGACTATGCATTGCTAAAACTAGAAGAATAATGTGACCAACAAGAAAGGGTTATCAAGACATAAAATTTATAATGACAAGAACTTTTAGGAATTTTCACAATTTCCTAGATTGGAGGCTTATCAAAGTCAATCTTGAAGGAATCCTAGAGAAGGAAGATTATTATTATCAAGTCAAGTTTGATTAAGCATTGTGAGGTCTTATTAAGGACATTCCATGGATAAGTAAATAAATGTTCAAGCGCCTTGTGAAACTTAGTTATTAACGTAGAGAAAAAAAAAGTCTTAGCTAACACCTAGGCTCAAGAAACCTTGAACAATCTCTCTCTACAACCTAAAAAAAATGCTATATCATATGGTTGGTGGAATTAGATGGGGAGATGGTTTTCACAAGGCATTCAATATCATTAATGAAGAAGGAGAATGACACTTTAATACATGTGTCCCTCATGTTGACAAAGGTGCTTCTTAACTCAAGGAAGGACTCAAAGTTAACCATAGATGGATTATCTCTAAAGAATATCTTCATAGAATTTTCCTTCCTTCATTGGTTTATTTTGACTAATTTTAGGAGTTGATTATTTTCTTATGAGGGCTATATTCATTGACATATAAAGTATCTTTAGTAGCAATTTCCAACCCAAGGTGCAACTCCCAAACTTTAAGAATCTATACCTAGATGTCATTGTTAAAAGTGCTAGTCACATTTTTAACTAAATGTAAATCTATTTGCCAAGTGTCAATAATCTAAGTGAGATTAGCCTTGTAATTTATTTATTACTAGAAGTTATTGGTATTGTAATAGGGGTTAAAAAATGTGTGTAGCTTCCTAGTGTTGAAAATCCAAGGTACTTAATTTATTTATTACTAGAAGTTATTGGTATTGTAATAGGGGTTAAAAAATGTGTGTAGCTTCCTAGTGTTGAAAATCCAAGGTACTTTCTAAAAATGAGCAGGAGATAGAATCATTTTCTTTAGCTCATATTTTGTAATGGATATGTATGTATTTCTTAGAAAATTAATACAAGACATGTTCTCTTTTGTTAAATGTAATATTGTCTCCAGAACTTAATCAATTATTTTAGGAAATGTTATTGATATTTATAGGTATACACTTGTGCTTATGTTGTGTTTTGATTAGTTTGCAATAAAATATTTTTGTAAATATTTATAAATGTAATTTGTAGGATATTTGGTTAAGTAATGGATAATTAAGAATGAATTACATTTAGTGAATGTGGATGCATTCAAGAGTATGGACTTTACAAGACAAAGCCTAGTAAATCACATTTTTCTAAAAATTAGGTAAGTATATGAAATTGGTAAGAGAAATTCATTTATGACTCTATTCGTACATGGATAGGCACTAGTCTATATATTTTTAATCTTATTTTGCAAATATGAAGAAAAATCCTTAGAAGTTGTAATTTATCTTATTTATGTGTTTGTAGTCCTCAGAACGGTATAGAAGAGCATGCTTTTACTCAATCTTGATTCTCTTCCATTGACCTTGTTGTCCATTTTTTTTTTACCTTAGAAAATGTTAATTTTTTTGTATTTGTTAAATTGACACATGCCATTTAGTCATCATCCCACAAATCATTAGAATCCAAAGTCACACATAAAATTTCTTTATCACTTCATTCTAATCATATAAAATATATTAACATCTATGTCATGAAGCCTTGTTCATAAGTGTTCCCTATTGTTTCAAAGTATCAAGTTACCTATCAATATTAGAGTTATCAATAAGTTGGTCATAGTCTCAAATGGTTTGTAATTAAGTTTGATCTCATGAAAGCATCACAAGATGGTTTAATTTGAGTCACAATTTCCCCATTAACCTAGTTTATGAGAATGTGATCAAATGATTAAATGATTCTCGTGACATAAATTTGAGCTTCAATACAATTTGTAGTTTCATAAAGTCACGTAATAACTCTTAAGGTTGATAATAGGTTCTAAATAACTCTCTTCAAGTTTTGACATGTTAATGTTAAAATAGATTAAGTACAAATGTAGACACAATGGATTTGTAAGGTGAGTTCATAGTCATTGCAAGGTTTGACATATGGCTGCAAGTAATTTTGCCATGCTTATTAAATACATTGAACTTTGATTATGCGATTAATTAAATCATTTGATTGGTTATAGTCTCAATTATTTCGAATTAAATATATTTATAAAAATTCTAATTTAAAAAAAATAGTATTCCCTTTGCACATTAAAATCCTGTCAGTTATATATTAAATAAAGCTCTTCCTCTGGACTTCTGCCCTAACTGTGACACAGTCCAGAAGCTATTATAACATGGAATGCAACGATTGCATGGACATGGACAAAATGCATTTATTAAAAGGACTTCATAAATTTCCCAGTTATGTAATTTTGCTTGCATCCTCTATGCTAAAATGGGTAGTTTTGAATGTGAAATATGTACGCAGGAGTACACTATCTCCATAATCTTTTTGACATTTCCAGACCTATTAAATTTGGTCTCATAAACACCATGATTTCTGAGTACATATGAAGACACAAACTATTATGATGGCAGAAATGAGTACAATTGATAGAATACTCCAAAGAAATGTGGTCTCAAGAATATTATGATGGCAGAAATGAGTAAAATTGATTTGTTGAAGAGGGTTTAGAGACTTTAGAGAAAATTCAATTGGGTCGTAATCCAAAGCATTCTCTGGCCTGTACTAAAATGGACGCTTGGAATAGAAATAAAAGACTCTTATCATATGTTGTAGATGCAACTGTTTCTAGTAGAAATAAGCACAAAAGAAATTGTGAGCTATTTGGGTCAAGTAAATGCCATCTCATGGAATGTTATGTCACAAAAATATTTTGATTTGTAAGAGATTTTCACTTGGATAAAGTTAATAGTTTTAGAATAAACAAGGACAGCTATCAAAGTATTTTAGAGGTTGTGGTTGTAATATCTTACAAGGTAGAATACAAATGTATAAATTTTGGAAATATAGAAGACACATGGACTCTTTGACAATAGGTCATGGAGAGATATAACATTAAGTGTTCATATAAATAGTTATATTTGTAAATTAAGGATTTCGAGTACAATATTGGTGAAGAAGATCATTTAGACATAAATTTAATTAATTGTCTATTCATAAATATCTAGTAGCTTTAAGGAAAAATGCATTGGCTATGATCTAGACCATCAATCTTGTTCAAGTTTTGATACTTATACAAGACTTTTGTATAGAAATTGGAAATGAATATGTGGATAATATGCTAAACAAGAGTGTTGAGAGACACTAAGGATGCTAAAATGGAAGTCAAGGTCTTTAAAATTGTCCATCTTATAAAATGATGTTTTCCAAGATTTCATTTATCATAACAATAATATTTATAAAACCCTTGACAATCATAATGCTATACTAGTAGTTCAAGAGAAAATTATGCACAAAAAATGTTCCAAGAGAAGATGTCCTTGTTAGGCTTAATTAGACTCTTGATGATTACACTGTCAATAATATAAAAATGGCAAAAATGTTATAGAAAATGATGACACGGGAGTTCCAAAAAAATAGATATTGATGATACAAATGACATTTGTGAGGAATTTTCTATGAACAAAGATTGTGTATATTTGAGCTCCATAACAATACAATTCAATATCAAAGAAGAGGAGAAAAATCACTTGTGAATTCATCATCTATAGATATGAATCACTTTGATAAATTTCTTCAAGAATGACCACCTACAACTAACATACCTAATTTGTTTAGAAAATTCTATGATAGCATGCATCAATCAACTTTATGTGAAAATCATTTATTTTAATGTAAAGTTAACTTTGATAATATTTGAAAGGAAATATTTTGAAGGTTTATTCATGGAAATTATAGTTTATTTCTAAAACACTTTTATACCCCAAAAAAGAGAGAAATTGGGTAGTTATGAAGTCAAACTATAAATGCTTGGAACTTGAAACGTGTGAAAAGGGAAAACCTTAGGATTTCACTCTAGGGTTTAGGCACCTTTCCTAATATTTCATTTAGATGGTTGAGGTAGCGGGGGTTTTATGGATTTGAACAAAGTATAAGACTGGAATGCAACCTAAAAGGTAAGTCAACTTGTCTTCGACCAAATTTAGAATGGATTTAGGAATGAAATGCAATGATTTAACTAGGAAATGATGCAAATAACTATTTTGATACAAAAATAGCAAATCCAGAAAGTCACAGATAGATTCAGACTTCGAAAATAGATTGGGCATAGTACTGTGAACTTATCATGTAAATTTGGAGTTGATTATTGAGGACCAAGTCAATTAGGGCAACTATGTCCTAGTTGTTGAACTTGAGATCTAATTTCACAGTCCTCTGGAGCTAGATCAGATCCTTCTTTTTTCGAGTGTCGCACTATCGGATCTTTGTCAGGTGCCGAAATAATTGAGTTTATGTATGTTGTCAAGTTGTAGGGTTTGAATGCAACAACGAATAATTGACCTTCAAACTTCTCTCAATATTCTTCAAATTTGAAACCTACACATTCAAAGAGAGAAGAAGGGTTGTGTCATATATGTGCTTGCCTCAATCAAACCCCATGTTAGTTTTTCCACCTCCATAATGACAATGTTGATGAAAGATAGCTAAATGATAAATAAATGATGAATCAACAATGACCTGCAATTCACCACCCAAAAATTGCTTCCTTGAAGGATTGAAGTCATACACATCTCCTCAAGGCTTGATTTTCTTAAAGACCTACAAGGTTAGATCTCACAAACAATACGATAACATAAACATGATCAAACTCACATACAATTTGACATGATGCTTTGATATTGAATTTGCTACAATACATTTTCTCTTGACTACTCTTGACTTGCTTAATAATGTTCTTGATCACCAATGATTTTAATAATTACTTGTTCTTGCTAGATGTCCTTCAAATGTTGAAATGACTAAGTATTTATATGCAATTAATCTAATTTCTCAAAAATTAAATCCTGATAGACAACATTTGACATTTAAAATTCAAATAATAAAATGTTGACTTTGACACACTAAATTTTGGAGGCAAAATAGGGGGACCAAGTCACCTAGGGATACTTGGTCTTGGAACTATTTTGTAGGATGTAAGGTGTCAGTGACAAAATATTAAATGTATGCATTGGTTTTCCACATGGGTTTTATTGATAATTGTCCAAATGGGCTATGGAATGCATAATTTAGGAAATTAGGTGTACAATTAGGTCCAATTACTTAAGGGGGAGCAAAACATAGTGTGAAATTGTCAAGGGCGACAATTTACGATGCTGCAGATCTAATAATTGTAAAAGGGGGGGAACTCAAAGAAAACTTATACTCTACAATTATATTTGAAGAAAAATATGAATCCTAATTTTTACTATGGGAAACATCATAATTAAATTCTAAATATCTTATGGTATTTTAATCACATCTTTTCTTATGTTGGATGTGATTGTGTACGAATTACTTCTTATGTAGAATGCAAACACATTTTTTATTTTCCCTTGTATTTTTAAGTATTTATCATGAGTTCATCCACTAAATTTTAATATTTGGGTCTTCCCACAATAATGGGTCTCAAACTTGGGACATAAAATTTTTGATCTTGGATGCAAGTAAAAACTTAAAACACCTTTGTTCGAAGGTGGACCTTAGTTTGAAGGTTGAAAATGTAAAAAAACCTTCAAATGAAGGAAATTTCCAAAAATTTAAAAAAGGGACCTTCGAAAGTCCCTTTTATCCAAGGACCTTCGTTTGAAGGTATGTTGTTCCCACAAAAAAAATGTAAAAAACCTTCAAACGAAGGTAATTTCCAAAAATGGAATAAAAAGGGACCTTCGTTTGAAGGTTTTTTTACATTTTTTTTGTGGGAATGACATACCTTCAAATGAAGGTCCTTGAATAACTTTGAGAAGGTCCTTCGAATGAAGGGCCTTAGGTAGACACTTTCAATGTTTGCTTTAAATTTTTCTCAAAAATTCTAGTTTCAAACCTTGGGTTGGACCTTCATGTTGGCAACTCAAAGGAAAACAATTGAGAGGGGGGGTGAATTAGTTATCATTGAATTTCAAACTTATTCAACTTATTAACCTTATTCTCAGATCTGATCATTAATCATGAAAGCATAAATGAACAATACATCAAAATCACACATAACACCAAGATTTTTACATGGAAACCCTGTTAGGGGAAAAAACACGGTGGAGGTCAGTCCACAAGATTATACCTTGTTAAAAGTATAAGAAAATATGAATGAGGAATGCACATGCATTCAGGCACACTACTTAGAGCTCACTGCTCAAATACAAATAGGCTTACTGCCCAAAGGAAGACACATTGTCTTACAAAAAGGTTCTGATTAAATCCATCAGATTTTGAATTGAGAAAAGTAGCATCTACTAATGCCTAATTATAGTTTTGGTTAAGGACATGAACACTTCTTCACTCTTCTTTACTCTTCTTCACTCTTCTTCACTTTCTGCTCTGTCTTCAAATTATTTGTACATTATTCACACACAAGACTCAAACACTTCACACTTTCACTCTCATTCACACTTCAAAATGATAAAGCAATCGCTCTTATATATCCGTAACAAGAAATTACATCGCTATAAGTCAGCTTCAACAAAATAATAAAATGAATATAAACAGTCAGCCTAAAAAATTAAAGATTATTCATGCGAATCAACCAAGGTCGGCCACAACTTAGTGAAGACCGAAAAAAACATCCTTAAATACGAACCACTTCAATTAATTACTCCTTGAAGATCCACAACATGCTTCAACACCTAGTCGGCCAAGAACATGAAAAACATGAACATGCAAGAGAAAATCTTGGATCACGAGCACAACGATCAATGCAGACATGCAACACAAATAGAGAATGAAATAGAAACAGACATGCAACACAAATAGAGAATGAACTAGAAACATCCACAAGCATCATGAAACACCAGAGAAGCATCCAAAACAACTGAACTTACTGAAATCACATGATCTTCATTCAGGAACACAAATTGAAGTAACATAAAAATTTTCATAACACAAATCTTCATTACTTGATCAAATCTTCACGCGGATCTCTGAAACTTGATGTGGATAAACTAGATATACTCAAGAAGAAACCCTTTAGTCCAAAACCTTTGAAAAACAATGTAATGAACACACCGACAGACTAAACTTCACTTCACCATTGACAACCTATAGCACTTCTTATAACAATTTTCTCAATATCCTTGACATATACAACTTCTAATGCAACAATGCTAATAGTGTTGACATCAATGACCACATATCAAAAACACACCACAACATCCAAAAATCTCCCCCTTTGGAATTGATGGCAATACATGATGTGAAAAATACCATCAACACAACTACACTTACTGCTCCTTAGGTTCTGACTCTTCTTTCCTCAACTCTTCTCCCATAAAGATTTTTCACATAACTCTTCTTCCACTTTGATATCAATGGAAAAGATCTCTTCTATTCAAGCTTTGAACCACATATATGAATAGCTAAACATCTGAACATTTGAACATCTGACTACTCCCCCTGAGTAGTAGGCACCACAACATCAATCCAGATCAAAATATGATCATGAAATGCATGGATTGATGCAAATCAATGCATCCTTAGTTTTGATTAGGAGGGGTAACCACCCCTAACTTCCCTCTGAGATACTCAAAATTATCCTTAGGCAACGACTTGGTAAATATGTTTGCAATTTGCTCCTTAGTAGGCACATACTCCAATCTGACTTCCTTTTCACTTACTTTCTCTCTCAAAAAGTGAAACTTGATAGATATATGCTTGATCTTGGAATGCAACACCGAATTCTTAGAAATGTTAATAGCACTTGAGTTGTCACAGAATATAGCAATAGGCTCATCATACACAATTTTGATATCCTTCAACATCTGCTTCATCCACAACACTTGAGTACAATTATTAGCAACAACAATGTATTCAACCTTTGCAGTAGATAAGGAAATTGCATTATGATTTTTGCTTAAACATGAAATCATTTTCTTTCCCAAGAAAAATGCTCCACCACTAGTACTTTTCTTATCATTCACATCTCTTGCCCAATCAACATTAGTAAAGGCACTCAAAGTAAGATCATCATCTTTAGGATACCATAGGCCAAAATCAATTTCCCCCTTCAAGTATCTGAAAATCCTCTTCATAGCAGTCACATGAGATTCTTTAGGATCAACTTGAAATCTTGCAACAATACCTACAATATTCATGATATTAGGCCTAGTTTGAGTTAAATAAAGCAATCCACCAATCATTGATCTGTATCTAGTTTGATTTTCCTTCAGAGAATCATCATGAGTTGTCAACTTGCATCTGATCACCATGGGTGTACCAACTAGATTTGAATCTACCATACAAAATTTCTTCAGCAATTCTTTCACATACTTGGACTGAGATATAAAGATCCCTTTATCTAACTAAGTAATTTGCAATCCCAAGAATAATTTCATCTCTCCAATCATTGACATCTCAAACTCATTCTGCATCTCATCAAAAAACTTCATGCACAATCTATCATCTCCTCCAAATATGATATCATCAACAATAACTTCCACAATCAAATCTTTATCATCATTCTTGAAATATAGATTATTGTCAGCAATAACTTTGTTAAATCCAAGCTTCACCAAGTACTTATCCAATCTAGCATACCATGCTCTAGGGGCTTGTTTGAGTCCATACAATTCTTTTTCAATTGATAAACCATATCTCACTGATCAGTCAACTAGAATCCATCTGGTTGCTTAACATAAATCTCTTCTTCCAAATCGCCATTTAGAAAAGAAGACTTGACATCCATTTGATAAAATTTGTTGTCTTTGTAAGCAACATAAGCAAGAAACAATCTCACAGTTTCAATTCTAGCAACAGGGGCAAAGGTTTCCTCAAAATCAATACCTTCCATCTGTGAATATCCCTTACATTCCAATCTTGCTTTGTTTCTAACCACTTCACTTTGTTCATTCAATTTGTTTCTAAAGACCCATTTAGTTCCAATTACATTCTTATCCTTAGGTCTGGAAACAAGAATCCATGCACCATTCTTTTCAATTTGTTGTAGTTCCTCTTTCATTGCTTCAACCCAATGTTCATCTTTTCATGCTTCATTCACATTGTTAGGCTCAATCTTTGAAATAAAACAATATTCTTCTACAATATTTCTCCTAGTCTAGACACCTTTGTTCTTATCACCTATGATATGATTCTCTAAATGATTCAATCTTACATACCTTAGAGTCTTCTTAGAATGTTCTTCAACTTCAAGATCTTCTGATCTCTCTTATGTTCTTCCACCAATTTCTTCTTCCTCTTGATTTTCCTAATTTACCAGAATGATTTGGACTTGAATTGAAGTTAGACCTTTATTTGTACTGTCATTCTGACCATCAAAATCATATCCATAGGTTTTAAATAGTGTACCAAAGTCTTCATCAACCTTAACATTTTCACTTTCAACCATTTTATTCAATCTTTTATTGTAACATCGGTAGGCCTTACTTTTAGTAGCATAACCCAGAAAGATTCTGTTGATGTGTTTTTTATGCACTTCTCAACACAGGCAGTGTAGGTGCACTACCTCTCTTGAAAGACAATATTCCACAATCAGATTGCAGAACACTATCCCAAGGTCTCTAATGTTAGGTCTTGACAGTGCTTGGAATATCTCAATTGTTTGATGTGATTTGCTGGAATCACAAGGCGGACTTACAGATGAGTTACAAAGCATGGGAAGTTGGGTCTTGAAATGGAGTTCCTAAGATGGAGAAGTTGCTGTGTGTTTGTTGTAGGTTCGAACAACAGTCTTGAACTCCATTTTTATCATTAGATCTAGCTTTACAATGTGCAATGAACCTTTCCTAAGGTACTTCATAAAAAAAAGGAAAAGGGGCAGGGAAGAGAGAAGGTTCCTGGATCTACAACTAATGGTGAACAGTGATAATGGAGTTCCTGCAATGGACAGCTTCCTGGAAACAATATCCCACTTAACCATAAATCTCACAGTCTCATGGAATTTGTGCTATCTTCTAAGGTTTGCGAATATTTCGTCTTTCATTCAACATATGCATGCATGAACAAAGATGAAAGTGTGGAGCAACTTTGAATTTAAGCCTAGACTAACTTTACACAGCTATCTACCATCAGTAAACAACAAAAAGTGTGGACTAAGAAGGCATCTACACAGCAGGAATTTCACAACCACAAGACAACATTCCTAAAATCTACCAAAGCAAGAAAACAGCTAACTAGAACAACAATATGAATCTAAGTCAAGCATCTAACAATGGAGGTTGAATCAAGTGACATGTGAAAAACTCAGAAAATGCACCAAGTCAATGTATTTTCATTACAAATTTCTGCAGTATGTCTTTACAACAACTCAACTCTCTTTGCAAATGAGAGGAGAGCCCTATTTATAGTGTCCCAAAAGTCAAATGAATGGCCAAGATTAATTCTCATTGTGTGGCCAAGATTCATTAGAAAATAGGGTTTCACCAACCCTTAATATATTACAATTTAAAAACAACATTTGTCCCTTCCCTATTTTGTCCTCTAGTGACGACACTGTAGCATTTTTCCTTTTGTTGATTGTTGTTTACTGTAGCTATTCTTTGGGAAGCTCTTTATCATCAACAGGGTTGTCCTCCTGCTTCTTCGATGTTGTGTATTCCATGAACTTCAGGATGACCGGCTGGAGCTTGTCCACCTCAATGATCTCATACTGCAGCACTTGGTAGCTCCATTCTTTTGCATTATCTTCCAACCTCTTCCAGTCCTCATCATATTTTGTGCCCTGATCCCTGAATAGCTCTGATTGATCGAAGGCACGGGCAGCAAAACTCATGAACTCTACCGTCATTTCACTAGACATCCTGTCCTCCATCTTCTTTTGGAAGTAAGGTTTTACCTTTTCCAGATCCATCTACACCACGGGCATGTCATATTCCGTCATTAGCTTGAGGTACCAGGCACATTCCGCTCTGATTTCTTTGATCCATTCGATATCCAGATCCACTTTATTCATTATTTGTTCCAACCTTTCCTTCCATTTATCAAAGTCTCGTCGCCACACATCCATCAACCAGTGATCATCCTTGCTGAACGCAAGCTCCCTTTCGCATGTGGCTTTTGCCAACTGAAGGATAGCCTCGATCTTTGGGAAGGTGGAGTCATATGTCGCAGGGAAGTTGGTGCATAGCTTCCTCGTGCCTTCCAAAGATTGCTGCAGATCCAAGAACTTGTTGGCTGTCTGAACAACCCGACTAATTCCCATGTTCCTGACATACAGGACCTATCGGAACAAACTCTCCGTAGTCTTTTCCAAGTTCTTGCTTCTTTCCATCTTATCAATCTGTTCTTTGGACAGCAGTTGGGGTGGGGCCACAGACGTGGTAGGAAGGTCATCCACCAAAGACCATTGTTGAATGTAATCCGTCAAAACAACCACCTATGCTTTAAGCTCATCTTTTGAGATCTTGTCCTGCTTTATCAAGTACACCACCGTGGCCACTGACTCCTCAAGATGCCCTACCTTTTGTTCCCTGGTAGCGATTCCCAAGTCAATGGTGGAGATGTTGTAACTCACCCCAGCCTGACCCACCATAGGTGTTGCTATTTGTACGGCTCTAGACCCAGAAGCATCCATCGTTACCCTGGATTGGATCCTAGGCTTCTTCTCCTTCTTTGTTGTGATCTGAGCTCGGGCTAAGATAGCCCCTAGTCTCGCCCTTGGGTCCTTTAGTACAGGAGTTTTTATTTCAAGGTGTTTTTCTAGCCATTCAGGCACGACAGACTCGCCCTTAGGTGATTCATGGTCACCCTTGCCCTCCTCGGCCAAGGCTTCTGTTTCCTTATCTTCT
>VDFB02093300.1:0-15428 GCA_007258455.2 Sequoia sempervirens
TTTTCCAAAATGTTTGCGCATTTTTTCCCCCAACTGATTATAGTCTACTAAATACAAATAGCACAAAATAATGTGAATTGCATGAATCATAAACAATCACCGTCATCCAAAATTCTACGCTACGGTGCAATGCATATCATTCTTTATAAAGGCATTCTATCGATTCATCTCGTGATTCATAACACAACTTTCATAAACACAGCGAAGGAGAAATGGAGCGAAGATTTTTCAAGTTAGCAATGGTAGCACTCTTTATATTAATGGCTGTCATCTGTTCAAAAGTGAATGTCTGCAATGGATATAATGCAGCTGAATCTTCCCCTCTATACAAGGATTCAATGCGCCCCGTCGAGGCTCGAGTGGAGGACTTGCTCTCCCGAATGATATTGTCTGAAAAGATTGGCCAAATGACCCAAATTGAACGCTCTGTGGCCTCGCCCACCGTTATTTCAACTTTCGGAATAGGTCTGTCAATCCATGGCACCACCTTTTAATTTGGACATTAGTAGATATTAATGTAGTCTGTTTCTTTATTTACAGGCATATCCATTTAATTAAACTTTTCTTTGGACAAAAACCCATTTAATTTTACTTTTCTCTTGATGAATATCCATTTTCACTTTCATTTTATGAACACCCATTTAACAGTTTGTTATTAGCGTTCGATTTTCTTTTGTTTTCATGGACTTCCATTTTTCTTTCTCCACCAAATCCATTTTACAGGTCGTTATTATTATTCATTTTTCTGTTCTTTTGAATCTTTGAATACTCGTTAAATTCTTTTTCTGATGAACATCAGTTTAAGAGTTTCTTTTTTAAGATAATGACGTGCTTTAACTTTTCTTTTCATGAACACCCATGTAACAGTCCATTGCGAACATCCAATTAACTTTTCTTTTATTAACACAATTCAAAGTTGTTCAAATCTTTAGGCTTCCACAGGTAGAAACATTCGTAGTAGAGATTACTGCAATCTTTTTCGTCTTTAAAGTGAAACAAATTATGGTATGAAATATTGAATTGTATAGGGTGCTTCCAGTGCTGGTGGAAGTGAAGTCTTTACCGTTGTTGAAATCTTTAGGCTTCCACAAGTACACAAATTAGTAGATAGGTTATGGAAATTCTTCATGTTTTAAGTGTTTGGAAGAAAATTATGATGTGATGGACTGAAGTGTTCCATTGCAGGGAGTGTTTTCTTGCAGGTGGAGGTAAACCAGAGGCTCAAGCAATTTTAAAGTTGTTAAATGCTTTAGGCTTCCGCCTGTAGGCGTATTATTCTACGTGTTTGAAAGTGTTTGGGCCAAGAATCTGATGCGATGGCTTGATATGTTGGACTTGGACTGCAGGTAGTGTTTTCAGTACAGGTGGGAATGAACCTGATCATCAAGCGACTGTCAAAACTTGGGCAGATATGGTAGATTGCCTTCAACAGTCTGCACTGAGCACACGCCTTCAGATTCCAATTCTGTATGGGACCGATGCTATTCATGGCCATAATAATGTGTATGGAGCCACCATTTTTCCCCATAATATAGGCCTGGGGGCCACGAGGTATCTATACAATCTCAGACCCATATATAAGCTCACATTTTCAATAAAAACTATAAGCTTAGACTACATTGCTACAATTCGTTGTTAATAGTTCAAACCCATATTAACGAAAGTCTCAATTTCTTGACAAATCTTTTTATAGTGTAGATACATCAGTCAGAAGACATCATTATTAAGTTAAACTCATTTAAGATTTTAAACCCAAGTTTTAAAGAATAGGTTGTCTAACATGCATTATTCAAATTCTTGAATATTCCCAACGATAATATAGGATTTGGAACCACAAAGCATTGTTACTAGTTCAGACCCACATAAACCGAAGTTTGGTTTTCTTGAAAAGTGCCAACGTATTGGAAGTAGTGTCTGCGAGTGAATCTCAGAGATAAGTTTATATAATGTCATATTCTTTAATTTTATTGCTTTCATGTCCTATTTATAAAACCTGTATGTTCGTTAATCTGATCATCGTGTTTTTGGTATAATGAACTTGTTTACAATTTGTATGATAGAATTTGATCTGATGTAAATGGCAGCCAGACTGCTTCAAGCATAAATGTATTTAGCGCTCCAGAAAATATTGTGTAAAATCTATTTTCCATTCCACAGATCTTGCTGGTCTTAGAAGGATGTAATTAGAACTTCCTTTTCGATTTTAATTTTACTTTTCTTGCTGTAATTTTAAATAATTTGCAGGGATCCGGGGCTGGTGGAGAGGATAGGAATAGCTACTGCACTGGAGGTCCGGGCCACGGGGATTCCGTATGTCCTTGCACCATGCCTATGTTAATTTCTATAACCCACGACCAGTTAATTGCACAATAAATTCCTGAGAAAGAAATCTGATTTATAACAATTAATACAACTAGGTTAATTAGCAATATGCTTGTGGAGCAAAATAACATGAAGCCAAACACAAAAAACAACGGATATACCCGGGGAAACTCCCAATGCGGGGAAAAACACGCAAATGTTGGATCTTCTATTCAACCTAACAACAAACTTTTCTTTCGAAAATACAATATGAGTTTGCTACAGCAATCTTGTATTTATAGAGCCTAGCTGCTTTACTTAGCGTGCAAGGAAAGAATCTTTCCTTGCTTTCTTTGGCTTTATTTACACATAAAATCACTCTAGGATTTAACTTATCCTCACAAACTCGGAAACATTCTATTAAAGAATAAAATCCCACTCTTGGATTTATCTTATCCTCACAAACTCAGAAACATTCTATTTAAAGAATAAAAATCCTGCTGTTGCTAAAAATCCAACTCAATTTGATTTAAAGCAAATCTTATCTTGAGTTGCTTTAAAGCAAATCCATATCCCACTTTTCTAGCTACAAAAATCAACACTCCCTCTTAGCGAGGAAAGTGTTCTGCACTACACCCAACTTGTCCCTGAAGAATTCAAACTTGCTCTTCATCAAGGCCTTCGTCAGGATATCTGCTATCTGTTCATCCATAGGAATGTAATTGAGCTTCACTATCCCCTTCTCCACACAATCTCTGATGAAGTGGTACTTGATCTCAATGTGCTTTGACCTATCATGAAACACTGGATTCTCAGAGAGTTTGATGCAACTCACGATTATCATAGTAAATGGTATAGGATCCAACTCCCTGGTGAGCCTAATATAAGTTTAGAAGCGGATAGCCTCATGTAGCCATCTTTGTTGCCATATACCGACCTCTGCTTGAGGGCTTCGGTGCATTACGACTTCTGTTTTCTGCTGTACCAAGAGACTGCTCCTGATCCCAAACTGAAACTGCACCCTGAAGTGCTCTTTCGATCAGCTGTACTGACTGCCCAATCTGCATCAGTAAACCCCTTGAGCTTCACTCCATCCTGGGCAGACATGCTTCAACCCATAGTCAACTGTGCCTTGGAGATATCTCAAAACATGCTTTGTATCTATCTAGTGAACACATTTAGGTTCCACCACAAACTAACTGAGTGAGTTCAATGCAAAACAAATGTATGGCCTGATGTTGACCAGATACATAAGAGAACCTATCAGGCTATGCGTATAAAGTAGGGTCCAATGCCTGCGATGCAGAGCATCAATCTTCTTCCAATTGGTCACAAGTGGCATTGACATAGGCTTACAGTTTTCCATCTTGAATCGCTTCAAGATATCAATTAAGTACTTCCCTTGTCTAAGGAAGATCTCTCCCTCTTTCTGCCACAACTCCAATCCTAGAAAGTAATGCATCAACCCCAAGTCCTTCATTTCAAACTCTCCTGCAAGATCTCGCTTGCAGTGTGCTATGAGCTCCTCTGACCCTGTGAGAAAAAGGTCATCAACATATAACAACAATATGAGAAGTTCGCCCTTCACCTGAACATAGTACATGTTCCAATCCGCCTCACTCTTGATGAAGCCCACACTTTCTGCAAATGTGTAACTATCAATCGTGAATACCAGCCCTAGGGCTGCTTGAGTCCATCACGGTGCTGCTTTCAACGCGTGATCCCTCTCGTGTAAAGTATTATACGGTGCTCATATGGAAATCTCTTCCTCGATCACTCGGATTGAGAAAGCCATAACATCATCGTTGAATCCTCCAACCCATCGTAGCTATGAAATGATAGCTCTTATGGATGGAGTGCAGCTCTTCAGGTGAATCTCATCATAGTCGACTCCACTTCCTTCTATAGACATAGCCACAAAGAGCCGGGCTTTGAACTTTTTCCACACTACCATCTGCAGCATGCTTAATCTTATATAGCCATCTCGAGCCCACCACAGACTTATCTTTTGGTCTTGGTACTACCTCCCACACACTGTTCTTCATGATGGAAGAATACTCTTCCACCATGGCATCTTTCCACACTTGGTGCTTGGATGCCTCCTGAAAGCTGGAAGGCTCTACTTTAATTAATTCACTCATAAGAGCAACATAATCTGAATAACGTCTGGGAGCCCTTCTTTGTCTGACTGAATCTTGAGGATCACCTATGTATTCTTGAGCTTCTCTCAATGTCTGCTCAGCTGCCCTATTTCTCCTCTTCTCACTCATAGGAATCTAAGGCTGAGGAATTATTTGTTCCTCTATCTGATCATCCTGCTTGTTCTGCTCTCCAGCTTGTGTTACTGAAGTTTGAGGGATTTGTGCTACCTCAACTGTGGATGATTGTTCCTCCTCATTCATCAAGTTACTTGACTTTTGAAGAGCCCTCTCTTCCTCAAACTTCACATCTCTGCGAACCACTGTTTTCCTGAGAGCAGGAATATAAACTCTATAAGCCTTAGAAGTTTCACTGTACCCAACAAGGATACCCTTCTCTGTAGTAGGTTCCAACTTGGTTCTCTTCTCAATAGGAATGTGACAATACACAAGGCATCCAAAGATGCGAATGTGCCCCAAATCTGGTTTCTTACTAGTGAACGCCTCTTCTAGAGTCAATTTTCCCAACACTTTGTGAGGGCTCCTATTCTGCAAATACACAGCTGTGTTGCAAGCTTCTACCCATAAGAACCAAGGCAGATCCTGATCATGAAGCATGGCCTTGGCTGCTCCAACTATAGCCCTGTTCTTCCATTCAGAAACCCCATTTTGCTGAGGGTTGTACAAAACTGTCAACTCTTTCTTGATACCTTCCTACGAGGCACAAAATTTTTGAAGGCATTAAGGTATACTTCGCCTCCATTATCCGGACCTCGGTATCTTGATCTTCTTCGGTTTGGTTCTCCGCGAGGCAAACTCTTTGAACCCTCTTGAGACCTCATCTTTATTTCTTCATGAAATATATCCGCGTCTTCACGGAAATCATCAATGTGGAAGGTAACGCATAATACTCATATCCATTCAAAGGATGTTGTTGACATAGGTCCGCACATCACGAGTGTACAAGATCAAAATCCCTTCCGGATAAGCGTTGTTGCTTGGTCTTGGCATATTTCCTAAAGAGCGCAACCCTTGCACCCTCGTGCTTTTCTGTCTTCATCCCAGGTAGCCCTGTCACTATTTCCTTAAGAATATTAAGTGCTCCATGGTGAAGGTGAGCCATCCTCATGTGCCATAATTCTCCTATCCCTTTACAGCTACTAACCAACGCATGTGCTGGCTCAAACTGTAACCGAAACAAGCTGCCATGCCTGACACCAATCACTTTTGCAATCTTGAAATCTTTGGGATGAATATAGACTTTTCCCCTCTCAAAGGTCACAATGTAACCCTTGTCTTCCAAGGCAGAAACTGATATTAAATTCTTTGTCATGCCAGGGACATACAACACATCCTCCACCAACAAAGGTTTGCCAGACTCCCTCTGAAACTTGACGGTGCCAATACCAGTTGCCTGGTACTTGGCATTGTCTCCGAGCTCAATATAGAAATCCAGCTTCTTCTCCTCCAACTTGGTGAAACATTCTTTGACTCCCGTCATGTGGCGAGAAGCCCCACTGTCAATATACCATACCCTGTTGGCAATTGAACTTGAGAGACAAGCAATGAGTGAAAACTCATTCTCAAATTGTGATGCAAACTCGTCCACCTCTGCTGTAGCAGCAAATTGCTTCTTCTGCTTGTCCTTATTTTTCTTATTAGGACATTGACTGGCATAGTGACCCATCTGATGGCAGCAAAAACATTTAATCTTGCTCAGATCTTTCTTCTTCCCACTCTTGGAAGAAGAACCTTCCGATTGCTCTTTATTGAACTTCTTCTTACCCTTGCTTGCAAGAGCAAGATTTTCTTCATCTTGAACCTTCTTTGTCTGATCTCCTCGATGAGCACCTTCACTGATCTCCTCCTGAACAAAATCATCCCAAAGTCTTGCCCAATCAGGTAGCCGATCTCTACCGACAACACACTTGACAAACACTTCCCAGTGCTTTGAAAAGCCATTCAAGGCTATACGCACCAACTCATCTTCTTTAATCGTCTCTCCAACAGCAGCAAGCTCATCCCTGACCTGTGTCAGCTTGGACAAGTAAGAGGTCACACTCTCGCCTTTGGACATCTTGGTATTATGCAATTTGTCCTTGAGCATCATCTTACGACTCTGATAGTCGCACTGATAAAGTTTTGTGAGCGTATCCCACATCTCCTTGGCGGTGTCTTTCCCCGATAAATGAGGAATTAAATGATCTCTTACTCCATCCAGGATAATCCTTTGAGCTTTGGCCTCTTTGACTTCATGCGAATCTAAGGCAACAGGATCATTTGTTGGTGGAGTCACTTCTGTGCTAGCATAGGTCCATAGCCTGTTCTCCTTGAGAACAGATGTAATCCGAACCTTCCACTGCAAGAAGTTTGACGCACCCTCGAGCCTGTCCTCATATCGAATGCTAGTTGCCATAGCCACAAAAAGAACTAGAGACGAAAATGTGATGACTTTTTTTTTTCTTAAAAATCTGCGTTACAAATCTTGGCTTCGTATTCAGAGTTTAGAGCTCTAATACCATGTTATTTTCTATAACCCAGCAACAGATTAATTGCACAATAAATTCATAGAAAGAAATCTGATTTATAACAATTAATACAACTGGGTTAATTAACAACTAATAACAGCGGAAGCAAAAATAACATGAAGCCAAACACAAAAAAGACAATAACACAGATATACCCAGGAAACCCCAATGAGGGGAAATACCTGCAAATGTTGAATCTTCTATTCAGCCTAACAACAAACTTTTCTTTCAAAAATACAATATGAGTTTGCTACAGCAATCTTGTATTTATAGAGCCTAGCTGCTTTACTTAGCGTGCAAGGAAAGAATCTTTCCTTGCTTTCTTTGGATTTATTTACACATAAAATCACTCTAGGATTTATCTTATCCTCACAAACTCGGAAACATTCTATTAAAGAACAAAATCCCACTCTTGGATTTATCTTATCCTCACAAACTCAGAAACATTCTATTTAAAGAATAAAAATCCTGTTGTTGCTAAAAATCCAACTCGAATTGTTTTAAAGCAAATCTTATCTTGAGTTGCTTTAAAGCAAATCCATATCCCACTTTTCTAGCTACAAAAATCAACAACCTAGCTGTAAGCCAATTGCTGCTAGTACTCTTAAATATTTTAAGCCCTGGATATCTAAATAGAGGATTAGTGAATTTTGTATTCAGTCAAGGTAAAAGCACACATGAAAACTAGCCTTTTTTTGAGTTTGACCATGAAAAAATATCCTGAATAGTTTACCTAAATATGGACATAACTCCTATGGTATTTGCAATTAAAATTAATCTTAATAATTTATATGGCCTATTGAGTATGTTAGCTAGTCAGGGGTTTCGTTATATTTATAGATAAATTACAAATGCTAAAGAGCATTGAAATTGATCTGAGTAGTTAGAAGTTCGATTAATTTCTCCACTAATCAAATGTATGGGTATAGATATGTCACTGCATTTTAGATCACAAAGATTGTTCTAAATAGTCTCTGTAACTTTGTACAGGAGTCAGATGTCTAGATATTAATTATCACCAGATGTTTAAAGCATAAAAATAAATCTCATAATTTATGTAGGCCATTACATTTCCTCACTAATAACGTGTGGATATAGTCTATACATTTACCAAAGGTGTTTGAGAGTATTTAAATTTGGTATTTGCAAATGCCATATTAATATATATCTGCGATAAATGGCACGTAAGCTAAATCACTTACAGCAAATGATGTAATGGAATGTATCCTGCAGAAATATTGACTAAATTTTACTGTAATCTATTCTGTCTAAACTGAAACTCTAAAACTCTACAGAATTATATCCTTATGACATCAATATTTTGATAAAGAAGCCATAAGCAGGTGTGCAGAGATCCAAGGTGGGGACGTTGCTATGAGAGCTACAGTGAAGACGCAGAGCTAGTAATAAGTATGACCAAGGTTATTTCTGGGTTACAGGGTATCCCTCCACTAGAGCATTCTAATGGGTATCCATTCATAGGAAGAGGGTATGGATTGATTTTATAGTAAAAACAAAGTTAATATCTGTTCATTGAAATACTTTTGGATGAAATGGGTGTATACTCAGTACATCTTTCCGAGTTAAATTAGATGTACGTTTTCTTTTTTATTGTGCAGGGCAAAGGTTGTGGCGTGTGCCAAGCACTTTGTGGGTGATGGAGGGACCATTTATGGTCTAAATGAGAATGATACAATTGCAAGCTATGCAGACCTTTACCATATTCATCTCCGACCCTTCCTGGAAGCTCTTGCAAAGGGAGTTTCCACAGTTATGGTGTCCTCTTCAAGCTGGAATGGGGTCAAGATGCACAACAACTATGACCTCCTCACCAATGTTCTTAAAAAACAAATGGGATTTCAGGTAAATTTTGTATCATAGGCAATTTGATTTCTCAGTTTTTCATGCCACTACTATGAAGGCGTCAATCTCTCGTGCCACCCAGTTCACTGTTTGTCTTTAAAGTTCAAAGTCTAAAAACTAATTTTTTAATCATTACTAGTTTTCCTGAGTGAACACTAAGCACCTGGGACCAAAGGCTATTAACTTAATATTAAGGAAATAGCTGTCAACTCAAATTTTCCAATGACTTATTCTTGGCCCTTGTAATTAGTAAAAGCATAAGGAGATTACATAGATGGCTTTTTCCCTTGTATCTAACCTTTATTATCTTTAATATGATAAGGAACAACTCTAGAGGTGTCTCTGCCTAATAATCTGACCAAGCTATTAGATTGTACAAATGTTGGAGACTCTATGCCACAGGATTTAGGTCTCTGTTTCATTTTTTGTAAGGATTTGGATCAGTGAATGTCATGAAAATTTGTTTCACTTTCATAGGAAACTTTGTAAGCTCTATAAAGCTAAAAATCTTACATGTACAATTTGAATGTATGACAGAGAAATTGCTTTGGTCTTTAGAGTTAAATCTGAAATCATATTACTAAATTGAGGAACATCTCTAATGAAGTAACTTGAAATTTAAGAAGCAAGCTCAAGAGATGGTGTAGATTGTATATCTTATTGTACTTATTTGGGTGTTTCAATCTTGGTTGCTCCTATCTAATATGATTGTGTTTAAGAATCAAGTTCAAAAGTTTAGACGTCGTTCATCTTATTATACTTCTATGCATATTTCAGTTTCAAAAGTTTATATCTACTAGTGTAAAAGCATCATATGTTTATCAACTTGAACTTCACACTGAGTTGCCAGCTTTAGGCTGCCAATCTATGTTACATTGATCTTGTTTGTGGCTGCACATGCGTGTCTCAAACATGTACTCCAATGCTGTCGCTAAAATATACACATGATATTTTTGGTCAAAGACTTGATCACAATATTACTATTGTATGTTGAGATGTTATGTTAAACCAATGTAATTTCTTTTGGCTTGATTGAGGCAATGATTCCTTAGAGGAATGTTCAAGTGATTTTCTCACAGGCGTGGCTGAGAAAATCCTTGATCTATCTGCAATACAATGGTCTAACACAAACATAAAATTTCCAGCTCTACACTAAACTCTGTGTTAAAACTCCTGACTTCCAATTTTCCTGAAAAAAATCTTCTCAAAGGTTGTTGTTAGGCAAAAGTGCTAAAAATATATTCGAACAGGTGCTGCAAATTTACTGCCTCACTCTCAAGTGGCCCTCGGTGTAGCCTTCTCCATGGGACTGTGTCCATACTCTCTGACTCTTTGTAGATGGCCGTTCCATACCCTCTCTCTGTTTGATTTGGGAATCGCAAGAATTCTAAAGGCAAGAGTTTATTAATTTTGACGTAGACCTTTATTGTTGCAGGGATTTACCCTTTCAAATTGGCAAGGAATAGACAAGATCACATCCCCTCAGCACTCCAACTATACTCACAGTGTTCTTTCCTCCATCAACGCAGGCATTGACATGGTAAAAGCCCCTGAAGCATTGTTTCCTTTACAGTTTTTCAAATCTTAATGCTAATTGATATAATATTGAATTATTTTCTTTCAAAGGTTATGGTTCCCTTGGACTTCCTGTCGTTTATGGAGTGTGTTACAGCTCTTGTGAACAATGGGGATATTTCAATGAGCAGAATAGATGATGCTGTTAGGAGGATTTTGAGAGTAAAATTCATGGCAGGGCTGTTTGAGAATCCCAGAGCAGACCCATCTTTGCCCCACCTAGTAGGAAACAATGTATGTATTTATTGAAGAATTGAGATTTCTAGAGTAAATAGTTGCTTTTATTAAATCTGTTGATGGAACTATTTACCTATTTCAACTTCACGACTCTTCCTCACGATGGACTTGAAACCAGGTATTAAAAAATAGCAATAGTATTTTATTCAGAGAATTTATTACTTAATGATTACATCATATCTAATTAGAAAAGTGTGGTGTGCCAATTTTCTTGGCTATTGCTTGCTTCTGCAGATTCACAGGCAATTGGCAAGAGAGGCTGTTAGGAGGTCTTTGGTTTTGTTGAAAAATGGGAAGGTGCCCACAGAGCCATTGTTACCTCTGAGCAAGAATGCTTCAAAGATCATGGTGGCAGGAAGCCATGCAAATAATCTGGGTTATCAGTGTGGAGGATGGACAATCAGTTGGGAAGGAAGCAGTGGCCAGACAACAATAGGTATAGCTATAAAGTTATTAATGAATTGTAAAGCTTCTGGTAGGAAACTGTGTATAGCTTTTTTATGTTGATGTTTTGGATCACACTTCATGATCCATCATTAAGAAGAAGATAAAATTTATGCATAATTGCAGAACTAGCTCCTTAAAAGAAGATGGAGAATAGATCAACTTGGAATACAAGGGTCTTAAAGGAAGATCCAGAGCCAATGAAACAAAATCACAAAAAGAGAATAAGTAAAAAAAATATTATGATGCATCAGGGCCTATTTTATTGGTATAGCAACAAAAACTTAGAAAAAAGTAATAGATATAAAGTTCTTTATCTGATAGTATCCCAAAATAGAAAATACACTAAATACACTCAAAATTTAATAACACTTAAAATGACATCAGAAATTGAACATAATTGGATTTTTTATTTTGCTACTGAGCTGATGCTCAATGCTCAAATTTAACCCTCGTTTCCTAGTTAGGGTGTTAGAAATTGGTTGTTGGAAAATTCTTCCAACAAGGAACATTCACCCATTGTTGGAGAGTGATATTGGTGATCCACACATTGCATCTAATCACAGGAGAAATCACCTTACCGTGAAAACAGAAGTACAATAGTCTTAAATCTGTTTACCCAGCAAGAAGTTTTGCCCTACCAAAAATCCCAGTTGTCTCGCCTCTACTTATCCACCAAGGCTTGCCCACTAAACAATTAGGCCTTGTCTCAAAATAAACATCTTTGATAAAATATAGGATTAATCTTTATTCATATGGCTTTTAATGAAAAGCTAAAATAGCCCATATAAACTACTTTCAAGTCTCTTGATCTCTGCCTGGGTACTATCATATAAGATTGGCACTAAACTTTTCCATCCCCTGCTTTAGCTAGAGATACTTTAATAATTTGTTCTGGTTCATAGTAATTTGTAAAATAAGAATTTCTCTCTGCCAGTAATGTGCATTGGATTAGAAAGAAAAACATAGCCAACTGCTAAAATTCAAATACATTATACAGTTGAAGCTAATCCATAGGGTATCTCTTCAATCGCCATTAGAAGATTGCCAATTTAATAATTTGAAAACTAGCAGTACGAAAACTTGAAGGTGAGATATGATTATGGTATTTGACTGCAATAAAATAGTAAAAAATGTGCCAGCCAATGAATATTCTCTTCTAGTTTGGAACTTTGTGTCCACTCCTATTCGCAAGTGTCTTTTTTGGCAACCAAGTTTTAGGATGAAGGTAAATTTGGGCCTGGGTTGCAGTAGTGATATGTTGGCCTAGTGTGAGTGAAGTCCCCGGTTCAAACCCCACAGGTTCCCCCTCACGCCAAGATTATAGGAAAATGGAGGAAGCACCCGATCATAGTGTGAACAGGCGAGTGGTGGAAAGGTAACATTGTATGATCGTTTTGTATAATGGTGGGTTTCTTCTCCTTCGTAACATTGTATGATTCTATTGTTTAATGGCTTTCATCTTCCACCCTAGGTAGAAAACTGTTCTTTTTTGGCTTAGTGACCAAGGCAGAAGCTAATTTGTCTTATGAGAACCCCCTTGCAGCAATAGCACTTTCAGAAAATCTCTCTGAATTTTGGTTGCAAATGATATAGCAACTGTAAATTTACTCACATTTAAATTATTCCAGTTATTAATGAATTTTTTGTAAACTATCTTTTGTTCCTTTGCACACTTTTTGTCTATATAATCTTTTCTATACTAGCATTTTGAAGCGTTCTTTTCAATCCCAGTGGAAAGGAATGAGGCAACTATAATACCCAGAAATTGATAAAATTTATTTTGAATGATATAATGTTCAATTATATGGTAGAAAAAACAAATTTACCATCCTTATTTCATGCTATTTGAAATGGATTGAATTCAAGCAGTGGTTTTCCCATTTGCAGGAACTACAATTCTTGAAGGCATACAAGCTGCAGTCAGCCAAGGGACCCAAGTATTTTATGAAGAAAATCCAGACCCCACATCCACTGATTTGGAAGAGTTTTCTTATGGCATTGTTGTGGTGGGAGAACCTCCATACGGGGAAAAAGGTGGATATAACAAGAATCTAACCATTCCTTCTAGTGGAATAGATGTTATACAGAATGTTTGCAGTAAAATCAAATGCCTGGTTGTTCTGATATCAGGCAGACCCCTTGTTGTGGAGCCCTACCTGGACCAAGTGGGTGCATTTGTGGCTGCATGGTTACCTGGCAGTGAAGGGCAAGGAGTGAGTGATGTCATCTTCGGTGACTACGATTTTGAGGGACTTCTGCCAAGGACATGGTTTAAATCAGTGGATCAGCTGCCCATGAATGTCGGAGATAAAAAGTACGATCCTTTGTTTCCATATGGATTTGGAATCACCATGAATTTGCAGAAAGCAGATTGAGCTAAAACATTTTTCTGCTGTGTCTATATATGTACTTATTAGTGTACACGGTGTTGAGAGGCCTTTCAGTGGTATTGGGGTGAAATGAATCAGGCCATACTAGTGGTAGTGGACCCAAATGGAAGAATTTGCAATAAAAATGTACTGCCATTGGTTAAGAGATGGGGGGCAGAAGTCCATCCATTCACCGATGAGAAAATGAAGCAACTTGAACAATAGCCTGACTAGGAGTTGTAAATCGGTTTTTCTTCAGAGATTTTTGTCCTGACTTACAGTTAGGATTATATTTAGAGTGCATATTTAAGCTTTATTTAGAACTGTTTTTCAGCAGCATGTTTTGCTAAAATTAACGAGACGCATAGATGATAGATGTTTCATTATTATTTTAGAATAGCTATCAGTCAACTGTCACGGTATGCTAAAAAATTCAGACCATTAGAAAAACAGTGAAAAAGATTTGCAATTTTTAGAAAGACTGTTTTCAGCACGTGGTTTCATTATTGTATGTTGATTGTTCAATGAAGAATAGTGGCTGTATGTTGTTAGATTATTTTTTCCTACATACAATTAGCTTTCTGCTGGTTCAAAGTGTCAATACCTCCGCCATGACCAGATTGCAAGACAAGTTAATGCCCTAATGCTGACCGACTACCTCGGAAGACTTTGCATTATGAAGATAAAATAAAATAAATATCTTACCCATCTTTGGCCGACTACCTTTGCCGAAGATATATATATAAAGTAACTAATTGCCCATGGAATTAGAGTTGGGAAGAAAGTCATAAACAGCAGCGACCCTTTATAAGAAATAAGATTAAATATTCTTTAAATTGCTTGGGCCAACTCAATACATAAGGTAGCGCTGGAATTAATAATCCTCAGCAAAGCCGATCTTCATAAAATCGTCCAAAATGATTATGTATGGAGTGTGATTAAGGTATAACAAGCTGCGATTTGGTTAAAGAGAAACGACTCCCTTGAGGAGGTATATCCCTTGGGAGAAGGGATAAGACTTTGTGAGAGTTATGTCTCTTCCCCAGCATGGGGTACAAAAGAGGAGGAGAAATATATTTTTGGGGAAGGCAATTAATATCTCCAGGATATAAATAAGGGATATATATATTCTAAGTTTGAAGGCAGTTATAAAGAAATGGCAGCAATCAGAAGTAAAGAATAATCTGCATTCAGAAATGCAGTAGGAAACGAATGGGAAGTCAATCAAGGAATATAACAGAAGGATTTATATCTGATTAAAATAGCAGATATCAAGAAGAGGTAGGTGTGAATAAGAAGATGGTGCAATGAGAGATATATAAAGATAAATGATAAATCAATAAGGGAAATGGATTTAATATAAATGTAGACATGCAAAATTAGCATTATGCATTCATCAAGTAAACCAGGCTTCACATGCATCCACTTATTTAATTAATCAAGTTCACCTTCATCCATTCATCAGATAAATTAAACTCATTAGGTTCATTCCTAAGGTTGTTCCTTTTAATCAAATAAATCAAACATTCATTTAATTAAATCCAAATGCATTTTCCATTCTTTTCCGATTTAAATAAATCAAGTATTTAAATCAAATAAGTCAAAATCATCTAATCATCATCAAGCTAAGCTAATATTGATTAAACTAACCAAACTACCCATCACATCCTCTAGATATTCTCACTTGCACAAATAAATCCATTTATTGATTTATTAAAATCAGCATTTTCACTCAACATGGCATCTTCCCTCAAATTTGAATTCAAAAGCAAGTTGAAAGGTATATCCAACAAGGAATTTAATAGGTCTTACATGTCTCTTACATATGTCCCTTGCACAAGTCAAACTTAGCATTAACTCTCATTTCAAATTTGAAAATTCCCCCTCTTGGGCACATTTCCCAAATCTTGCACATCCCTCAACCAATGGAAAGTTGATAAGTGGCCTCTTTTCATTGGTCTATTTTTAAT
>VDFB02093301.1:0-14518 GCA_007258455.2 Sequoia sempervirens
TGATCACTTTGTGTTGCTCCGACTTCTTGAAAAAAATTTGAAGAACTTGAAATATAATTGTTTCTGACTCCATCACTGAGAAGAGTTGCTCGTGCTCCGGAAAATTCATCAACTTGGAGCTCTAGGCGTATTTTCTAAGAAGAAAATAATTTGCCTTAGAAAATATTTTAAAATCCTCTTGCACCTTCGAAAACTTGCCTTAGAAAATTTTGTTGATTGCCAGTGGAGAGGAATTCTCATTTAGAAAATTTTTATATCAACTCCATCCCTGGCACGCCTTGCACATTTTATCTTTACCTCATCACTTGGAAAATATTCATTCAAAAAGCCCAACGCCTTAGATAAATTTAACACTTAGAAAATATTTCATTTCCTCCCCTGAGCGCTTAGCACACTTCAAAATATTTCAACTCCTTCAAGATTTTTAAAATCACCCTATAACTCTTTTACTCCCTAGGCGCACACTTCATTTTTATTCTCCACACTTTCAAATATTTTCCAACGCCTAGCATTTTCTAACAACACATCACCTTCAACGCCTAGCAAGATATTTCTAACACCTATAACCTTAGGCGCATATCACACCTTGAGAGGGAATTTAAAAAATCACGCCCACCACCTTTCCTTCACCACCCTTGGCGCATATCATGCTTAACTTACCTTGGGCGCATTTTACACATGAAGAGGGATGACGCCTTTCTTTTACCATCTTTCACCATGTCTTGGTAACATTTTCGCCTTATTCACCACCCTTAATTACTTTTCACATGCAAACATGGGCGCATTTCCTTGTAGGAGGAGGACGAACTTGCAAATGCCTTGACTTTTCAACTTCCGTTTTTTGTCTTCATGTGAGCTCATTTGGGCGCATTTAGGAGGGTGAGGAGGACGAGCATGCAAGTTGGGCGCATTTTCATACTAGTGGAGGATGAAATCTCCAACATCTTTGGGTGACCCCTCAACTTCCGATTTTTGTCCTTACATGGCCCAGTTTGGGCGCATTTTAGCCTTGAAGAAGGACGAGTTTGCTTTGACCTTGTTGACTTCTTTGTGTTGGGCGCATTTTGCCTCCTGTGAAGGATGAACATCAACCTTGGGCGCATTTCCTTGAGGGTGGCGGATTTTCATGTTTGACTTTTGTTGACTACCTTGTGAACTGGGCGCATTTTCATGTTTGAGAAGGATGGGCGCATTTGGACCCCTGAGGCGGATTTCTCACGCTTAGAAATTTTCTCAACTTTCCTTCTTCCTTCTTGGGCGCATTTGGACCCCTGAGCAGGATGAAATATCTTTGACTTTTGTTTGACTTTTCTCACCTTAGGCGCATTTTGCCCCCTGAGCAGGATGAGCTCAAACTTAGAAATTTTTTCATGCCTCTTCATCAGTCTGGGCGCATTTTGGCAGGCCTGCTGGACGAAACTCCAGACTTAGACAAATTTTCATCATCTTCGCCAGCTTATGTGCCCTGCTATTTATAGTAAGTCTTCTCAATTTTGCACTCCTGAAGTTTGGATCAACTTGAAATTTTGAACGTAGCATCCTCATAGCTCTGTTGTCCTGTCGACATTGCCATTTTTAGTCACCCTGCTATTTATAGCCTGTTTTTGAAGGTGGCTTACTATAAATAGTAAGCTCTTGTTTCTGATAGCTCCCAAGCTCAGATCGAGTTGAAATTTTAATGAGGCGCTCCTCACCACGTGGCCTTACTGCCGACACTGATGCATGCAACTGATTTACTATTTTTAGCACGTTTCCAATTTGACTTACTATAAATAGTAAGTGCTCCGTTTGACTCGAAATTTCACCAGCAAATAGCTTGAAGGATCGATGTGATGGTTTTATCGGTTTTAAATTTTGACTTTTGATGCCTATTTTAGAGCTCAAAGGCTCAGAAACCCTAATTTACATTTACACTCATTATCAAAGAGATCTCCAGTTTGCTCGTTTTACCGGCACTCAGTCAGCTCGTGAATCTAAAGCTTCTTTGAGAGCTGGTACACCTGCTAAAAATAGCAAGTTCTTCACGGTAGAATCCTCATTTGCATGTCGTGGAAGGCTCTCGAAAAACCGCCGGGGAATCACGGACATGCAAGAAAAGAACCTCGACATGCAAGCTAAAGGAAATAGCCTCGAGGAGAATTTGAATCGAAAGTGGTCATCTCGGCATGTATATACCATTGTGAGGGTTTAAAAACCCGGAAGGAATATCTGGAACATGCAAAGAAATCTGCATGCGGACCACGAAATTAGATGCTTGGGAAGTCGGTTGCTAAAATAGTAAGTTATCGGTTTTGCTTCGATTGGCATGCCAGCGATCTGATGTCTCTGAATGCGTTGATGATCGGAATCTCAAAATCTTTGACAAATTACTTACTGGATTAGCAGGACTTACTAAAATATTAAGTACCTCGAATTTGATAGCGTTTGGAAACTCTTCCGGATCCTAACACGACAACAACGTTAAGTTCAATTTTCAATTTTCTCGCTTTACTTGACCTTGAACCGACCGAAAATGATGAAACCCTAATTTTAGACTTGGCCAATATTTTCACGTTTAAGCTCAATGACGACACAACCCCCGGAAAGACAGACACCAGAAAAGAGACAGAGAGAGAGAGAGAGAAAAAAAACCCGAGCCAAAAGACCGGAACGGAGCGAAAAATAAGGGGGTCCCCATCTGAATGGGGCGATGTGTGAAAAGGTCACAACAATATCCTCGATTGGCACCTGGGTGTGCCTGATAATTCTTTAACATTGATTGCATTTGGTTATTTTGATTTCTGAGGTGAGTTACCTCAGATGACAGCCTTTTCATTTGTTCCACTAATTCCTTCATTTCATCTTTCTCCTCTTGTGTCCTTGTTGCAGGTACCGTGTTCTGGAGATAGACAGGCTGCGTAGCTGGGGTCTGGGATAAGGGTATCCCAGGATGGAGAATCAATTGATCCGATGGTGGTGTAACATGATATGCTGGTTGCGGAACTGGATTCAACGATGGAATCTGCTGATTCCATGCCGGAGTAAGAGTCTGCATCTGATTATTTGTGGTGACCAAGCCAGTGTACAAAGAAGGTCCAGTTATGTTTTGGCCCATATTCTGACTTACTTCAACCGCCTTGGCATATGCTTGGTTCATATCCGCTGGAATGGGATGAGCTTGTCTTACAAACATTGTGGTCAATGGGTCCAAGGTTGCATAGTAATTTTCCCTTGCATCGGGAACAATGTACGGAGTACGTAGCCTTGTTAGAGCTTTCTGGAATCTGTTGTTAAAGGCATGAATAGGCTCTTTGTCCTGTCTTCTTACTTCTGTGAACTGGCGGAAAAGTTCCACTGGGGTGATCAGAATACCAAACTTTCCAATGAAAGCCTCTTTCATTTGCTCCCATGTTCTTATGAACCCAACTGGCAAATGTATGAACCAAAAGTGAGCCTCTTCTCCCAAGGAATACGGGAACAATCTGCACGCTACATCCGCGTATGCAATTTGTCTGTTTCGCAAATGATCCTCGAACATCTTAATGTGATCCTCAGCAGAACGGTTCGGATCATGGACTTGATACTTTGTACAGAAGTGCTCCGGATTCTTCGGCATATCATGGTAATCCGCAAACTCAAGAGGAGATGGATTGGTGACTAGCCAAGTAGCACCGTTAGGAGCTGGTTGGCCTCCTGGTTGAGCCATTGCTTGATTTGGATATCTCCTCTGATATACAATTACCGGGGTTGTGGTAGTCTGGACTGGTTGCTGAACAAACACTGGTGTAGTAACTTGAACTGTTCTAGGCTGAGCAAACCTTGAAGCACTTGGTGGAGTTCGGAACAAACTTGAAATCTCTTCTCCGCTTTCTTCACTTGATTGAGCTTCTTCGCTTGAAAATACTTCTACGCTTGACTCAACTTCTTTACTTGGACGGACCTCTTTCTTCTTCCTTGCTCGAGTAGGCAACTCTAACTCCACAAAGTCTTTGGATGAGCTTGGCATGGACCTCAGAATTCTTTTCAACTTATCAGGTGAGAATGAGCTAATGCGATCCAGGATGTAGCTGATTACTGTCGGCGGGGAAGGGGAGCAAGTGGTAGTCTTTGATCAAGCAAATTCCTTTCAATCGCAACTTGAATCTCAATGGCCTTTTCTTCTTCTTCCTCCAACACGAAGCAAGTTCGCATGTACTGGGCGTAGCTCTCCTTTGTCTTCCAAGCAAGATTGTTCAGTCCTAAAAGAATGTCCTCTTGGTCGTCGTTGAATCCCAAGTTAGGCTGCAACACTGGAAATATCTCTCTATGCGGTAGCACCATCTTTACTCATGATAATTTCTTTCTCCAATGAATTTCTTTTGAATGAAAATCCCTTCTTATTCGAATATGATTGCTTCACTGCGAAGAATCCTTGAAAGGCCCTCCTTCTAGCGCCAGTTCTGTTGATGTGTTTTTCGTGACCGCACCAACGCAGAATAAAGTTGCCAACGGCTTCCCTATTCTCTCTTGATCAAAGTATTCCGCACGCTAAGATTGCAAGAAAGTTTGTGCGTTCAACTCCAAGGTTCCTTAAGTGCGAATAGGCTCAGTTTGGCTCGATGTGATTTTCTGGTATTTCAAGGGGACTTAGGGAATTGTTCGGAGCGGAGAAAGGAATTCAAATGCTCGAAAGATTTGTCTATGAAGCGCGGGTTTCCTGTTCTAATTAGAAAGTACTGAATTGAAATGGGGTAAGGTTTAGAGAATCTAAATCTATTCTAAGGCGTGAGATATGGAGTTCAACTTTCAACAAACTTCTAACCGGACTTCACTTTGCCTCGCATCAGACAGCTTCCACGGAGTCGGTGCAATCTTCAAGGGAGTGACTCAAGATGTTCAAACCACCACTTGACATAAAGATACCATCACAACGACGCATACCATTATTCAAACTGTGATTGAAGTTAAGTACATGATATTCCAGTTGACCACACAAGGCGCATTCACCATCAGCAAATACACTAGTGGTATGGATAGACGAAGTTGCTTAGGTCAAACACCATATTCCACAGTTAACATCTACTTGCATGGAATGAAAATTACACTACTTCGAACTATTTTATGCTACCATTTGAATCGGAAGGACGAAGAAACCTTGCTAGCTATTCATGACAAGACGAATTCCATCATCAATGAAAAGATCTATTATCATGAAGAGTGTTACACAACAATTTCTTACAAAGTTTTCAAAGGGAAAACTTTCCCTCTTCTTCAAACTACACTATCAACCTATACTAAGCTACTCTAAGCTATCACCTAGTTGTCTCTCTACTCCGACTTCTACTCTAATTCTACTGTCTAATACTGAGTTACAAATGAGGGGGACTCCCCCTTTATATAGCTAGCCAAGTCCCAAAAGACAGCTAGGGTTACAATTGGTTGGATGGCCCAGATCGTGCCACCTCAGCCCTAAACAATATTGCCCTAAAAACCGCCACAAAGGAGAGTGGGGTAATAAATGCGCCATAATGTCCACCATCATCCTTCTAGAAGATTCCATTTGTAGACGCGTTCACACTGTTCTCGATCTTCTCTCTTGGCGTTGTTCTTTGACTTCTTCCACTTGAGGGTCATTTGAGCTAACACTTAGCCAATTTCTTGCAACTTTTTTCTTCTTTCGAGATTGAAACTTGTAACTTTATCCTCCTTCGAAGGTTGTGATATCATCGTGATTCACCACTTCAAGTCATCGGGCTCTGGCTTCAACATTCCTCCTGCAAAACAAGCGAGGAGGAGAGTATTAGAACACTTCATAATATAATCTTAACTTACCTAATTTTCATGCTCTGATCTCCAAGCGTTCATCGCCAACTTCGTGTTCAAGTTCTTCATGCCTTAGCCAATTTTCATCATCCTCAAGGATGCATCATCTTCAACTACATCTTCAAGAAACTCATTTCACCTGCTAGAGCTCTGATAACCTCGACTTTATTCATTTCTGGCTCAAGAAAACTATCTTCACGAAGGATTGAAGCAAATTCACCTAGGCAGTTCCTTTCAAATTCATCGCCTGGAGGATTTCACCTTGAAAACACATTTTCTTCACACTTGCCTTAGAAAATTTTCAAATTTCCCTTAGGAAATTCATCAACCTGGTGCCCACTTAAAATCTTCATCCCAGAATCCTCGACAAACTGTGGAAAACCTTAAAATCAACTCCTAATCAGCAATCTTCGATACCCAGAAGAAAATTTCTTTCAGAATGCTTCGAATTCATGGGTACCCAACGAACGGGTTCATTTGATTTTCTTGAATTTTGAACCTTAGAAAATATTCTTTCAACAATTTTGTTCTCGTTCTTCGATCCCCTCTGAAAATTTTGCTCTGACTTGGAAAAATTTTTATCAATCTTGTGGAGCTGGCATTCCCTAACTTTACCTCTGGCAACTCTGCTCACGCTTCAGGGAAATTCCATCATCTCTCCAGACTTAGGCATTTTTCCAAGGGAGAACATTTTGTGTCTTAGAAAATTTTCAAATCAATTTTGGTCGTTTGCCAGCGAGAAGAACATCAACTTCACTTAGAGAATTTTATTCACAATTTATTTCTCATTCACCATTTGCATTTTTCTCCACACTAGAAAAAATATCATCACGCTTAGGAAAACATCCTCAACACCTTGCAATATTTCTCACACATATCAACTTGGGCGCATATCACTTTGAAGAAGGGATTTTAAAAAAAAATCATGCCTTAGCATATTATCTTCGCCTAACATCTTGTCTTCACACTTCACTCGCCTTAGGGACTTTTTCTAACACCTTATAACTTGGCGCCTAGCACACTTGAGGAGGAAATTCAAATCCACGCCTTAAAAAAAATATTTTCAACCCTTGACACTTTAGGCGCATTTGAGGCTTGAAGAAGAAAAACGCCTAGCATTTACCAATCATGACCACGCCTTGAGGTATTTTCACTCACCTTTTACTCCACTTACCACTTTGCATTTACCTTTACCATCTAAACTTGGCGCATTTTGACATGCAAGGAGGATGACTCTTCACATTCCATTGTTTTGTCTTCACTTGACTCATTTGGGCGCATTTCCACCTAGGTGAGGGATAGAAAATGCTGACTTGTTGACCCACTTCAAGCTTGGCGCATATTGATGTAGGTGGAGGATAAACTTCAAGTTGGGCGCATTTGGAGGGGTGAGGCGGATTTGAGTGTTGACCTTGCTTTGACTTCTTGTGCCTTGGGCACATTTCACCCCTTGAGCAGGATGAACTTGCAAGTTAGGCACATTTAGAGGGGTAAGGCGGATTTGAGTGTTGACCTTGCTTTGACTTCTTGTGCCTTGGGCGCATTTGGACCCCTAAGCAGGATGAACGCCATACTTAGAATTTTTTATGCCTCCTTACTAGCTGGGTGCATTTTGCCATAGCAACTGGATGAAACTTCAGACTTAGGCAAATTTTCTCGTTCCCTGCCAGTATACGTGCCCTGCTATTTATAGTAAGTTCTCTGAATTTGTATCTCCGAAGCTCGGAACGGCTTGAAATTTTGCGTATTGCATCCTCGTGACCTTGTCAATCTGTTGACACTGCTATTTTTAGCTGACCTGTTATTTTTAGCCTGTTTCTGGAGGTAGTTTACTATAAATAGTAACCTCCTGTTTCTGACAGCTCCACTGCTCCGATCAACTTGAAATTTTAATGAGGCGCTCCTCACCACGTGACCTGGCTGCTGACACTGACGCATGCGCTCAATTTACTATTTTTAGCCAGTTTCCAAATTGACTTACTATAAATAGTAAGTGCTCCGATCGACTTGAAATTTTACCAGCAGATAGCCTGAAGAATGCTGATCGCGGTGGTTTACACCGGTTTTCGAAAATTCTGACTTTTTATGCCTCCTTTTGGGTCCCGAAGCTGGAAACCTTAATTTGCTCTGCATGCGTATCAAAAGATATCTGTTTGTCTGCGTTTCTGTGGCACTGCGATCAGCTCGTGATTCTGAACTGCTGGGAAGCGGCTGCCGGGACACACCTGCTAAAAATAGCAAGTTCCTTACTGAGTGAGTATCTGCGTTTGCATGTCACACCATCGCGAAGCTCTCGAAAAACCCATCAGGAATCACCTGACATGCAAAAGAAACCCCGACATGCAAACCCTAAAAATAGCCTCGAAAAGCTGAATCCTGAAAGTGGTCGCCTCGTCTTGCATGTTACATCATCGCGAAGGTCTTGAAAAACCCAGGAGGAATATCCAGACATGCAAAGAAAAACTCTGCATCTGGACCCTGAAATTCGTGCCGGAAGCTAGACTGCTAAAAATAGTAAGTTGTTCGTTTTTGCTCAAATTCTGCATGCGAGCAGTCTGATACACTCTGAACGCAGTGTGACTGTCGGAATCTCAAAATAGCTGACAAATTGCCCTGAATTGTGCACTTACTAAAAATAGTAAGTACCTCAGAATCTGATGAAAATTTGTCGGAAGCCTGCTGGAAGCACACTGACAACAACGTTAGGTTCAATTTTCAACTTATTCACTTTATTCGACCCTTGTACTGACCAGGAAGACAAAACCCTAATTCTCAGACTTGGCCATATTTCATGTTAAAGCTCAATGACGGACGCAACCCCCCGAAAGACGGACACCAGAAAAGAGACAGAGCGAGAGAGAGAGAAGAAAACCCAAGCCAAAAGACCGGAACGGAGCAAAAATTAGGGGGTCCCCATCTTGAATGGGGCGATGTGTGAAAAGGTCACAACACCAACCAAAACTACCTGTAAGAGAAAGCCCATTGTGCTGATGCCAACAGGACCACTGCCAGAAATAGAATTTACTAAAAATGGTAAATTCAAAAAGTTGCTCAGATCAACATGCATGCAGTACCATTGCGAAGCTCTCTAAAAACCCAAAAATAATTCGTAGTCCAAACTCCAAACTCCAAGTGACAACCTCCTAGAAAATAGGAAACCCTAATTTCCACTTCTGAGTAGCCTACGGGCCTTCTGGATAGGCTAACGGTCAAGTGCACTGATCACTACTGAAAAGGAGACGTTACAGGCATCCATGCTCATAAGAGAACTATGTCGATTTTGTTGCCTTTTAAAACAATGTTAAGTCATTACATTAGGCTCCAAGGTACCCCTTCACTTTAAACTTTGCACCATTCATCAAGCATTATCACTTTAAACTTTGCCCCATTCGTCACCATTAAGATTTTCAATGAACTCCTTGAAAACCAGCACCATTAATCAGCTTCTCGCACTCCAACAAAGGCAGAAACAGTGACCTATACAACAGTAGGCCGAAGTGCCCAAAGACCCCAAACTGTACGACCCTCCTTCGCTGTGCAACCCCCTCTAAAAAATCAGATAAAAATCAACAAATTTGTCCTTGGGAATTAAATGGGACGCCTTGAAGAGAGGCATCCAATGAAGCAACACTTAGAATGAGACCTCGAACCAAAACGGAGTCACGAGCTTTTTTCCATTTTTTGTCCTTGGTAAAGATAATTTCCAAAACTTCAAGAAATAGCTTCAGACCTCTGAAATCAATCCTGAAACACCACCAAACCCAAACCAAAACGAAGCCAAGAGCTTATCACACCAAATGCCAAAAACCCACTTCAAAAATACTCAAAGATTTTCATCTTTTCACTCCAAAAATATTGTAAACCATTAAACTATCAAGCCCTAGGTGATTCCTGAGATAGAACCACACCAAATCTAGCTAGGGTGGATCTCTCACCATTGAAACCAGTTCCAAATGATGAGGGTTATCGTCCTCAACATGCAGCAACAATATTCTAGAAATAATCCAGCATCAGCCTGTTATGTCGTCAACTCAACCATATGCAAATGAGGCCCAAAAAGAGGTTTTAAAGAGCCAAAAGGAAATTAGGGCAAAAAATTTCAAATCCTCTTTTCCTCCAAAAGCCAACGATCCCCTTCATGAGCACTTTATTTTTAATTATTTAATAAAAACACCTTATACCTCCCTTGGGTGTCCATGCTCATAAGGAAACTATTTCGCTTTTGTGAAATATTCCCCCTTAATTTTTTTCAAAATTAACATTCAAATCAACAACCAAACACTGATTAGCGTTAGCTCCAAGAATGCAAATCAGCAAAGAAGATAACTCTAACCAAGAATGTTCACCAAGATCCCAATGTGGACGAGGTGATAGCATATGGTCAGAGATTCGTTAGGCATAAACAAAGCTGAAAGTACAATTCATCTGCTGATGCAGGCATTCACAAGCGGTGGGAATACTCCACTTATTCAGTGGGTGAGTTTATAACAATTATTAGGCGGCAAGCCAGCCTTAAAATCCACTCTTCCACTTATTAATGTGGGGGGAATACTGTCCACACAACCACTTATAATGTGGGGGGAAATTACAACAAGATATATGTTTATTCTAAAACTCAACCACTCAATCGTGGGAGTGTAAAACAGATATAAATTGCAGCAAATAAGAAAGAGCTGTTAGTACTACTAATCAGCTTTACAATAATGAAAATAAGCTGCAAAACTCAAAGATATGCTTCAAAAATCAACCAATAGTTAGAGTATCACTTCCTCTAACATTTACAATGATTAAATAATAAGAAATTGAAGCACAACCAGCAAATACCAATATTTAATAAGTCTTATCAGAAACAGCATAAACAGAAAATCAGACCAGCAGTGTCAAACCTCATATAATTGGACGTATCTTTGTCAAATCAGCTCCGAAAGCTCTCATACCACAGGCGAACAACAGCTAAGAGCTAGGCGTCCATATTCCATCCAAGAAACGAGCTAGAAACAGAGGATAACAAAAGGCTCGAATTCCAATGCATCCCTAGAAAAATATGGCCTCCTTGGAGAAGTCGACCTTCTCTAGAAAAATCAGCAGTCAAAGATAAATTCCCAAAATTTGCAGAAAGGGTCGCCCTTCACAGTTGCACAGCATGAGCAAATACCCAAAATGAAATAAAAATTGTTAGCTATGAACAGAAATTAGCTTCAGCCAATTACAACAGCAGTACAAACAAATTATAAATCAGCAATCTGTTTGTAAATAAAATCACCATTGAGCACTATCCACACTCCTGAATGAAGCATGGTCTTCAGAAATCTTCCTAGGAAGCCATATTTGCAGGCCCGAAGAAAGAATGATTTGCTAAGCTTCCCCTTAGCCAAGTTCTGGATTCATTCCAGCAGCGTAACTTTGCTCTTCAAAATATGCATATTCAGCTCATCATAAAACATCAATATATATAGGCTTCAGTTGGCAAATGAAGCAACAAAAGACTCTTCAAATTCCAAGAAGTTGAATCACTTCAACTTCCAAAAGGGACGCCACCTTTTTGCTCTTTACTTTTTGAAATATTAAAAAATCATTCAACTTCTCCCTTAGGCGTCCAATTCACTCTTGCAATAATAAAGCATTTAATAATTCATTAAATACACCATTGACCCCTTAATGACCCCCTTTTAAAAACAACATGAAGTGATCATTCCTAGGCGTGGGGGTACAACTGAGAAACATAAAAATGACTAAGTATAAAACTTAATCTATGAAGATAACCAAACCAAACTGAAACTGAAGAAGGATAAGATGACTTGAGCTGAACTGATGCCGATGCCACTGCCACAAAATTGACTTACTAAAAATAGCCAACTGCTATAAATAGTAAATCCACAACAAAACTTACAGAAACTGAACTGAGCTGGAAGCAGGACTTACTGAAAGTGGAAACCCTAAATTTCCAATACTGCTTAGCCTACGAGTTTCCGGAAATAGGCTAAAACCCAAAAGAAGAGCGCAAGGCTAATTTGGGGACATTACATTTTGTTGCCTTTTAAAACAATTTTAAGTCATTACATTTGGCTCCAAGGTATTTTTTGCATGACCCTCTAACCCCTTCACTTAAGTTGAAGTAACTTTATTAAAATAACTTAAGTGAGAAATATAAATAATAATTAAATGAAACCTTAGCCATGCCAACGCCCAAACTAGAAACAAACACTACTGAAGTAGCCTTGGCCAGGACCAGTTACCGAAAATAGACTTACTATTTATAGCAACTGCTAAAAATAGTGAACACTCCAAATCACCAAACTAGCACAAAACATTAGAGTTCACCTAACAACTGCCACACACTACCCAAACAAGAAACCTTGCACTGCACTGCTGCCAGGACCAGTTACTAAATATAGTACTTACTAAAAATAGTGAGTCAAAACCAAACTAGCCTGAATAAGGACACCGAAAATGGGGACATTATAGATTAATAAATCAGCCCTAAACTATTAGGTTAACAAATCAGTCCTATACTAACTTAAAACATAATGAGTCGTGAGAGCACTTCTCTCTAAAACCAAAGGCATCACCCCACATGCAATTGATACTCGCTTTGCCTCAAAACTAGTTTGAGTGCAATACAACTTATCAACATTAACTTGATTGCACCATGAAAATGTGTATTTGTCAAATATTTGTGCATTCAACCATATTAGGATACCAATTGAAATAATAAGAAATACAAGAAATACTATGGATTATCTAAATATAGAAAGAGTGTCATTTTGTGTGAACTATCAACTAAATGTGTATCTGTATAGGAACTGAAAATTAGCGTCAACTATATACAAGTCTCAAAGCTTATCTACCAAAAGCAGCCAAAGCTAAAGCCCCTTGATATTGACTGCCCATAAAACACACAAATCTCATTAATCTCTATCATGAGCTACCCAAAACTCCTATATTTCACCACCAAGAGAAATAGACAGAAACTGAAATGGCAATTAAAGCCATTTTTGCTAAGACCAAGGTGGTGGTTGTTTGGCATGCGGTGCAAGTTCCAATTTTGGTGATGGTACTATTATTGATATTGGTGAAACCTATTCAGTTGGAGTAGGTCCAATAGAAACACTAGACTCTGATAACTGTTCTGACGCCTATTGCATAGCTTGAAAAACTTCAGGAGTGAAATTGTACAACATCCGGCTCATGCTATGCTGGCAATGGACAATGGAATTTGGTCTCCATGTTAACTATACCAAGGTTTGCTCTAAGATGGTGCAGCTCTTCCTTCAATTCGCCACCATCAGAAGGTGTCAATGAATGGGAATGTTATCACATTCAAACTCCATTAATCCATACATATATGTATCTGTCCAACTCCATGTTCCTTCAAACTTATCACTAATAGAGATACCCAGTTAATGTTAGGAATATTGCATCATAGGATGTATATGATAACTATTTGTTGGGTTTTCTAGTCATATGTATAGGAATATAGAATTATTTGGTTGTACGAGTGTTTGTTTGTTTATTATATTAGCTTGTTAAAACAACTCATATATTTAGGAGAGTTGTTATAGGAGATTTCCTATAAAATAGGATACGAATATCCTATATATATTTGTAAGATGTTATTGAACGATATAAGGAAAATAGAAGCATATTATTCTGTGTGAACTCCCCCAAAATTACTTATATGTTATCAAAGTGGGTTAAATGAAATGGGTTGGTGAGATTATCTTCCACCCGATTATGTGGAATTCACCTATTGTGTTGTGTATCATGTGTTTTGTTATATGTTTTATTTAATGTTTCTTAGAGTATCAAGTTTTTTTCTTGTCACATGATGAGCCTAGCATTCAGGCTTGTGGCTGATTTAAATGAAGGTGTTACCATTATTTGGTGCTCTTAATTCTTATTCTTGTTGTGCTATTATCCATTATCTAGGCAACATGCATCTCCCTCATTTTTCTTTACAATCAAGCTCCAAGAAAGGAGACCGAGGAGGAATATGGATTTGAGCAGAAGGGCTGGATTGCTATTCCATGCCATGTCTTCGACTTTTGATACATGTAGGAGGTCATCCATAGAGAAAACCATGAATTTCATGTAAGCTGATTTAGTTGACAGATTTCAATCCAGTTAGTCTATGAGCAGTCTTTTCCTCTTATTCATTTCTCATGCTTCGGTTCCATGGTTTCAAGAAATACATTTAAACCATTGATGATGGTTTCTTTGTTGCTAAGGATCCGTTACGTTAGGGAAGGCAAATAACTATTCTGTTCTTTTTCTGTTAACCTTCACGTCCCATTTTTTTATGGATTTCACCTCAAAGCTATCAGATTCTATTTGGCGTAAATGCAGATAGAAAATGGCAGAGTAAATGTTTGGGAATATTTGTGCCTTCTTAAGAAGCTTAAAATTAGGCATTCAAAGAATATTTTATAGCATGGCTTGGAATGCTAAATGATTCCAAGAGCATTTCTAAACACAACAGAAGCATGATTATATTTAGACTCTCATGAAGAAATTTCTTGATAGCACCAAAGTCGACAAGTTGAAAGGAATGTGGTTTAAAGCAAAAGGATTATGGGCACAATAAGATGAAAGTATACTCAGAGAGTCGGACCTGTTGGAAGAGCACCCACTAGATCACCAAATTCACAAGAAGAAAGTTGTCATTGGTAAGGCGCAAGGTAATTTGTTAGAAGCTGTGGAGTGTCCCAATAAATACCTTGAGATATTCGTGGTAGAT
>VDFB02093302.1:0-10403 GCA_007258455.2 Sequoia sempervirens
AAAGGAAATAAATCCTGAAAAAGATGAGAAGGATAATTGAAATGATAAACTTACTAAATAATGATAAAGCATTATCTAATAAGGATAGAGATGATGTGGAAAGATAATTAAATAATGTAAAATCATTATTTAATTATAGACGAAGGTGAAAAAGATAATTAAATGAATAAAGATTTATTTAATCATAGGAGAATGGATAAATGATTAATTAAACAATTAAAATAATTATTTAATTAGAGAGGATAAATGGTCATGAATAATTAAATAAATAAATATTTATTTAATTATAGAAGAATAGATACATGATAAATAGGGAATAAATGAAATTATTCAAATAAATAAAATTTATTTAACTACTTAGGTGATGACATGGGTACCTAGGGAAAAACATACTACAAGATGTCTAGGTGTTGCAAGACATGGACATTTTTAGGTGTCTACATTTTGCCCCTCTTTGAGATGATGTTCAAGATGATATTTTTTGTTGAGTAACATCATTTCAAAGAAACTAAGGTATGGATAGAGGAAAATGGATGATGAAGGAAAGATAAACTAATGATGATGTAGAGATATGATGATGGGATGATGAAGATATAAGAATAGGATGATGATGGGATGATGATGCCCCCTTGAGAGGATAGGTGGGTTGGACAAACACAGGTAGGCTCTTGAAATGAAATGAAATGATAAAGGAGGGATAAGATAAATGATGCAAGATAAGAAGTAGATGATGGAGAAGAATGATACATTATGTTGCAATGAAGTTGAGAAACCATGATGTTTGATATAGCACTAGATGTTATGCACCAAGATATGAGGACCAAGGTGACGATGTGTCTTGTGCCCCAGTGTAATACAACCTTGTCTAAATGTATGAGGAAGTAAAGGTATGATGTGACCTTAGATGCAAAGGATAGTGAAAAAAGCTATTCCAACATACACAAGATATGAATATTAGCTAGAATAATATGGATTTGATACAAATGCAAGATAAAATGATAACACACACAAGCAAGCAAGCATGCATGCACAAATGATTCAAAAACAAACAAAGTATTGCCCCTGTCAAGTTGTAAACCAATGATTAATTGATTGATTGATGATGATGATAGTGTTGTCATTGCAGGGAACGATATATCCCTAGATCAACACAAGGATGATTGATTAATTGATTGATTGATTAACTGATTGGGTTTACAACAAGGATAGGATCAAGTCCAAAGGATGCGACTGGATAATTTGGCAAGATTGATTAACTTAGTTGGTATGGTTTTAAGGATTCATTTGCATTTGGATTTATTGCTTGGAATGATTGGAGATGATTTGATGTATGGATGAATTTATTTGATGAAGATGATTGATTGATTGAATGGTTGGATGATTGGATTGAGGTGATGAATTTTCGATGAAATTAGAAGAAGTGATTGGATGGATTGATTTTATTGCTTGGGTTTTTTGTTGGCTATTTGATTTGATTTTTTTTATTTTTATTTTTAATCTTTTTAAAGACCTTTTATGATTTTTTTTTGTACTTTTGGGGATTTTTTTTAATTTTTAGTTATTTTTTCAGGACATTTTATGATTTTTATGTATTCTTTTTAGGACATTTTAACGGAAGAATGGATAAGGCTAATGAATAGGATGATCAAGATCAACTAGATAAGATATGGACACAAATGCCTAAGTATTTTTCCCCTATTCCTCATCAAGACCAAGGGAAGAAAGGATGTATTTAGATAGAATGATGTAATATGGATAAGGTGAAGGATATGTTACGAAAGATATGGATAAAGTGTATAAGATAAGATGTGGGACATTTCAAGAAGATCCTTAGCCTTGTCAAGATCAAAGGTGGAAAGGTAAAGGGTGAACGCAAAGAGGATAATGGATATTAATGATAGGATGGATGAAACTTGCCCCCAAGTGTAGAGTGCAAGAGGAATATGGAAGATAGGATATGGATAGAGATAAATGAAAATGGAAGGTAGTATATGCATGATAGGAAGACAGAGGGAGAAATCAAGCATCAAGTTTCATGGCTAATATCCCTCAAATATGTGCTCTCATAAACCATGGCAATAGGAATTAGACTCATAAACTTTGGTAGATTAATGGTATGATAGAAGAAGCTAAGGAATTATGCAAAGGTTTGGATTAAAAGGTGGATAATGGGGGATGAATGTTGGATAATGGATAGGATTTTGGAATGCTTGTTGATGGTTATATGGCAAAGATGGCAAGATCAACATTGGCACACACTTTGAAGTTTGGTGGAGTGATGGAAAAGAAGTGGCTTTTAAATTTAGAGATTTAGATGGAGTGGATAAGGGTCTTGGGATATAAGGACCCAAAATGGATGGTGGTGATAAAGGATATTTAGAATTAGATGGAGTTTTTGGATAAGCAAATTTGGATGCCAATTTTGATTTTATTGCTTCTATGATACTTTTAGGAATCCACATAGCTTTTGACCTTGATTTTTGATTCATGGGCCTTTGTGGCCTTTGAGATTTTTCTTTTTGCTTTATGGGCCTTTGTGGCTTTTGATAATTTTCATTTTTCTTTATGGGCCTTTGTGGCCTTTGAAATTTTTCTTTTTGATTTGTGGGCCTATGTGGCCTTTGAATTTTTTTCTTTTGACTTTGGATCAGATTTTCTTTTATTTTTGCATGTCTCTTCAAGGAGATATGTTGATCCTTTGATATATGTGGATTTTTATATGGAAGCTTTTGAAATTTGGCACCCAAATTGCTTACAAGAGCAATGGGATGGGTTGATGGATATGAATGATATGGAGGTCTTATGGATAGGTTAATGTAGGTAGAATTTCGAGAGGGCATCAAGGATGTGTGCCTTTGATGTTCTTGATGAATAGGAGATGGAGGGATGTAGGGCCCCAATATGGATGGAAGGGTTGATGAACTAGGTTTTGGATGAAAAGGACCTAGAATAGATGGAAGGTTTGATGGAATAGGATAAGGACATAGGATAGATGGAAGGTTTTATGGACTAGGATAAGTAGGTTTATTTTGATGGAATCTAGGCTTATGATGGGTACAAATGTCTTGAGTGTGACGTGTATAACCAAATCCATGATAGTATGTGTTTTCTTGGATATAAAGGGGTTCTAGGATACCTTGTTCATGAAGGCCTAATCCTTTTCCTTTTTAGTTCATGCTTTGACACATTCATTTTCCAACGAGATATATATTGTTTATGAAACAAGATGCAAGTCCATTGTGAGGTGGTTGTGATATGGAAGGAATAACAAGATCTTTGAGTAAACCACCTTGGATAAAAGTGAGAGAACCCATTTGATAGGTAAGAGGTTCATGGATAGTTTGAATAGGGGTGATAGACTCTTGTGGAGGATTATGGTCATGAGGGGAATTAGGATGTGTGATAGGATCTTGACATGGGGATAAGGGGTTACTTTGATCTTGACTTGGAAAAGGATCAAGAGGTGTAGGAGATGGAGTAGCGTTCTCTTTATTAGATATGGAATCATCATGAAGTGGTATGAAAGGCATGTCTTGATCATGAGAAGGATGAACATCATCATGGAATGAAAGGGTATCCTTGAATGGAGGTATATCTTGATCTTGACGAGGAAGGGAATCCTGATATTTTGTGGAAAGCATATCTTGATTATTGGATATGATGGAATCATGAGATGGTATGGATTCATTAGATGAGGTGGAAGGAGGACTTGGAAGGATACTTTTCTCTTGAGATGGAAGGGAATCATCTTGAATGAAACAAAAAGAGATAAGGGGATCATCGTGAGGTTCTTGAGAGATGGAATCTTGGTCAAAGATTGGAGAGCATTGGAAATTTTTGGTATCATTGGATGGAATGGAAAGAATACTTTGATCTTGATTTGTAGGGGAGTATTGTTAGGTAAAGGTTTTCACTTAATTATATTAATTAAGTCACCTTTATTCTACTCTTAAGATTTCACTTTAGTTGCATATTGTGACATTTAATAATTATATTAATTATTAAATGTCTACCTATTAGGGTTACTTTTTAGGTTTTGTTTGATCTCCTTTTAAGGATTGATCTTTGTAAATAATCATCTCGATTGTTCTAATAATACATCTCTGATATTACAGAGCTTCAAACCCTCACTTTCTTTTTTCTCTATTCTCTTCCATGTGACAGGTATCCCTTTGCATGCAGGTGTTCTTGGAATCTAAAATTGGATCTGATAACACCTACATGATATCGAGTAGACACATTGCCGACCTATTCTTGTTTTGAATATTTTGGGCTTCTGAGGGTTTGATGAGGCTTTCATAGTTTTTGAGTTTGATTTTTACATTGGATGGGGTTTGCCCTAATTTTTTGGGCATTTTGAGCCAAAACGGACCTCGCCATTGAGTCCGCAGCGCCAAAAAACCCCTATTTTCATATAAAATTTGACCAGTTTGGCCACAGTTGCACCATAAGGCAATTTTTTTTGGCCCCAAGGCCGTACAGCCCTAAGGCACGATTTCCAAGGTGAAATTTTAAAAAAAAAATCAAAAAAATCAATTTTAAATTGATTTTTGGAGTTTTTTTATTAAAAAAATTGTGCTTCCCTCATATTTGGAAGCCATTGCCACCCTGCGATAGCGACCACCAATGAGAGGCTGGCTAGTAATCTTATTTGGGCCACCACCTCCGTGACCCACCCGATCGCCGCCCACCCACCCGACCAGAGCTGCCACGAGCTCGTCGGTGCCACGAGCTGCTTAATCAGCATTGCACCACGAGGAAGTCTTGGCTAGGGAGCCACGGGGCCCTTCATTCCTTTTTAACCTTTTTCACAAAATTAGACATATCTTGGGCGTTTTAAGCTCAGATTTTTGAATGAAAATGTCGTTGGAAAGGCGATTAGTGCCAATCTGATGCAAAGTGGAGGTTTAATCTCTTGATTTTTATATTTTGATGCTGTTATCTCGTGTCAAATCGAACATGTTTTTGCACTTCGGTAACTTTTGTGTCAGGACTCCTTTTTTCAAAGGCCGTCGAAAGGTGATTACGTGCTCTTTCCAGATCTATAGTTTATTTCATCAGAAAAATTCACCAGGTACATAGAGAATTTTCCTAGCGACACTTCTTTTCTATCTTTTTCACTAAAAATCTCTATTGGGGTTGGTTTCTTGCATTGTGGGGAAGTTTTTTTCTTTCTTCGTCATTTAGTTGAGAAAACCGGAAACTCTTCACAAAACAAAAAAAAACGTAAACCTTTTCAACCATAATGACAACACTCTATTAGATTCTCAAACCTCCTGCTTATCACACTTGGAAGGCATACATGACACGTCTTCTCAGATCAAAGGGGTTGTGGTCCTGTTTAGACACAGTTCAACCAGTTTTGACATAGCCATTTGAGGTTATGCAGCATAGAAATAAGATGGATGAGGCCATGGGGCTGATTTCCTTACATGTTCCAGACAGCTTGTTGTTTCATCTTGATGGGTGTAATAGTCCTCTTGAAATTTGGACCAAGTTCAGTGATTTATTTGGTACCATCAATATGTTTCGTGCCATCCAGATTGAGGTGGAGTTGACTTCCCTTGTACCTGATTCTTTTCCCACTATTGAGGACTTTCTGATGAAATTCAAACAACAGAGATCTCTTCTACAGGGTTGTGGTAAGACCAAAACAAATGAGGAGTGTATATACCTAATTCTTTCTAAGCTTCAAGGTCCTTTTCAGATCTTCTCTTCGACATTTTATTCCACCATGGATGCATTGGGAAACTGCTTTACCATGCCCACTTTTGAGGTGTTTTGTGATCGGTTGACATGAGAGCAAGCCAAGATATCACAGTTGGATGCTCTCATAGGATCACAACACCAAGCATTGGTAGAACAGTCATCTCAGGGGAAGCAGAAGCAGAAGCAGAAACAGAAACCAAAGACCACAGAGCATTGGAAGGATTCTAGTTCACAAAACACCTCTGATTCACCTTCTCCTAAGGGGGAATCATCGAAGAAAGATAGACCTAAGTGTGCTTATTGTACTAAGCCAGGACATGATGAGTCCAAGTGTTATGAGAAGAAGATAGATGCATATGCAAAACAGGTTTCAGATTTGACAGCTCTTCTTGAGAGGAACAATATTCATCACTCTTCTTCATCTACATCAGGCAGGTCTTCTTCTTCTTCATCATCTTCATTCCAGACAGATGAACAGGCCCCACACAAGGGTCATGCATTATGTGCAACCACCAGTTCACATTCATCTAGATGGCTATTGGATTCAGGTGCTTCACACCATATGGCATCTTCTTAAAACATGTTCTCATCTTTCGAGGCTACATCCTCACCACACATATTGATGGGTAATAACACTTATATGAGTGTATGTGGGAAAGGTTCTATCGACATTGATGATGGTACATTCAATGATGTACTATGCGTTCCATCTTTGTCCACTAACCTTCTCTCCATCTATCAAATTTCTCACAGTGGGACAGGGAAAACAGTTGAGTTCACACCTAATTCAGTGCACATTAGAGACATTCAGACTGGCCACATTGTTGCAACAGGGACAGTTGATCACTCTTCTCGGTTGTATGCATTCACACACTTTGGTCCACCATCTCCACTATCTGAGTTTTCCTCTCTTTCTACAAGAGAGCATGCAGTATCTGAGGTGAAGTTTGGTCACTTGAACTTATGTGTTCTTCCATCTGTTCATGAGACTAGTGTTGAGACTTCTACACCTCTACCTCCTATTGAGATCACATCTATTCAACAGGATTCCTCTTCAGCTATGATTGACATTGTTGCTCCTCTCATCGAGCCATCAAGTGTAGTTGTTGAGGCCATATCAGAGGATATTCCTTTCCTCACAGATGATAGTTTCAACACAACTGTTATCCCATCTTCATTGGAGATTCCATTTTAGGATCATCTTGAGTTGTTTGATTCACCATCTTGTTATTCAGACACTCATACTACAGTTCCATTCTTCAGTGAGCATCATCCAAGACTTCCATTTTCACCTCACATCCAAGGATTTCCTCTTCCTCAACCGTTGGATCTGTTTCTTCCTCCGAGGAGACACATTGTTTTGATCATTGGCACAAGGGTTCTCTGATTCTGGGGGGTTTTGGAGCCTCTTCTCTCTCCTATGGGGGAAGATATTTTGTACTTGCATGATAGAAGTAGTTCTTGGGGGGTCATGTTGAGTCCTCCTTCTATCTCTCTTCTTCTTTCACTCTTGTTCATCTCTTTTTGGAGAGGATTTTTTTCCCATTGGGTTTTTTCCTTTACTCTGCTTTATAGAGATTTGGTTGTATTTAGGTACTTGATCAGGCCTAGTTGCCGGGACCAAATTTTACTTTCATGCATTGTAGTTACATTTGCTTTTTTTGCACATGTTTGTAGCTGCACTCTTGCTCATCTTAAGGGGGGGTGTTAGAGTAAAGGTTTTCACTTAATTATATTAATTAAGTCACCTTTATTCTACTCTTAAGATTTCACTTTAGTTGCATATTGTGACATTTAATAATTATATTAATTATTAAATGTCTACCTATTAGGGTTCTTTTTTGGTTTTGCTTGATCTCCTTTTATAAGGATTGATCTTTGTAAATAACTTTAGATTGTTGATGATATATCTTTGATATTCTGAGGATCTTCAAACCCTTGCTTGCTTTCTTCTGCCTCTTCCACTGTGGCCAATTATTCCTTTGCATCACGGTGTTCTTTGGAATGCAGTTGGGATCAAACTAACTTCTACATAAAATGCTAGCATGCTTTGGAATAAAGCAGTTGACATGACTCATTGGATGTGGATGGTATGATAGGAGAGGATGGTTGGATGGAATCGTTAACTTGGATGGAGACTCAATGGGAGATGAAGATAAATGCACTTGTATGGTAAATTGCATAATATTTTATGTTTGAGGACTTAGATTTAGGTTTCTCATTTAGCCTTTGTAGAAAGTCATGGACATTGAACTTGGGTGATGTAGTTTTTGGTGAAGATAAAGGCTTATGAGAAGATTGCATCACTTCATTCAAATGTTGGGATTCTAGTTGCTTTTAAAGCTCTTTCAAATGGTGATCAAGATATTCAATCCTTTGGTTTTGTTCATAGGTTGAGGATGAATATGGAGGATATCAATTAGACATGTTTGGCTAATGGTTTGGGAGTGTTTTGAGGTGTTTAAGGATGGTTAGGATGATGTGTTTATGAGTTGGTGTTTATAGCTTGATGTGGCAATTTACAAACAAATGATCACACACACAAGACACATAAGCAAATTTGAATTTAAATTAATTATGAATGTCATGGTTAAGAAAACACTTGAAGAAGACACATCAACAAGTCCTAGAACTAGTCAAGTGGGTATGGCCAATTATGTCTCAAGCTAGGATGCATAAGGTTGACTAAGGATAATTTGAAAGCAAAATCCTGCCACACAGCTGGGAGAAAGGGGTAACCCAACCTTCACCTTCACTTCCCAAAGGTATAAAGTTCCTTGGGGCTTAGCCAAGAGTGACAAGATTTTAACTCCCAAAAAAGCATGTCTTTCGATTCACACTTTGATTGAGGTCATCCCTAGGGGTGATGAAATCCCCTAGCAAGCCTCCTATGAAGGGTCCCTTTGACAAAAGCAAACCAAGTGAGGTGTGAAAGCACACATGCACTTGATTCACACTCGCAGTTGTTAATTTCCCTTATAAATGAAATGTGTGGAAGAAAAAAATGAAGCACTCATTATTTTTAGATCCCAAATCAAGATGTGATGGAAGACAATGGTTAATTTTAGACCCAATTTTTGAAGTGTTATTGAATACAAGATTCTTTTTAAGAGCCCAAATCCAAATGTGTTTGCAAACAATGATTAAGAGAGGAAAGATGGAATGTGTGCACCTGATTAATCAATTTTCAAATTGCTATTGTGACTGATCAAAATGCTTTTCTAGCTCCGTATGATTCACCTACAAGTCACCAAATCGAGAAAGAAACCAGTAAACTTGCATAGAAGAAAGCTATGTGAAAAAAGATGAATTATGATAAAAATTTGATTATGACACATTCACCTAATAAAATTTGTACCATTGTGGAGTTCGTCTTGTCAGCTTTCCAATGAGTCCTCATTTGCACAATTTAGAGCTCGTAAGAAAAAGTTATCATAAAACAAAATCTAAATCTAAACAAAACTTAAATCTAAAATTAGAAACTTAAATGTAAGTTAAATTAGAAACTTAAATCTAAGTTAAATTAGAATCTATATCTAAAATCTAAATGAGAAAGAATCTAAATTAAATCAAATCTAAAAAAATCAGAAAAATATAAATCTTAAGTTTAAAAAAAAAGAAAAAGGAAAGAAAATCTATACTAAAATAAACTAAAATTGATATAAATTAAAAACTAATCTAAATTAGTCTAATCTAAAATTAATCTAAATTAGTACTAATCTGAAATTAATCTACTTTATCAAAAACTAAAATTTATCTAATGAACAAAACTCATTATTAAACTAAAACTAAACCTACGTGAGATCTTAAAGAAAAGAACTTCAAATTAAGATTAAGATTCTAAAATCTTATTTACGTTGGAAAATCTAACAACCTATCCTAAGGAAACATTTATGTTGGAAAATGGCATACGATGAAGGATTTCAAGTTAGATTTCTTGTTTTTTCTTTTTTTTTGTTTGATGCTGCACTCATCATAGTTGAAGATTTGGAAATGTTCAAGTGTGAATATATTGAAGACGCTGGGTATTGTGACTACGGTTACAACAGGAGAAATGGAGAAATAACAACCAGCGACTAACAAGGAGCAAGTAGTGGACAATGATGAAGGCATGACTCAACAACATGCAATGAGTAATCAATGGGAGTGATAGTATGAATTAAATCCGACGGCTATGAAGAGATTTATGAGAAGTGGGAAGACAAGCGGCTGAAGATTTGGTTTGAAAAGTTGTCCAAATCCCTGGAGACAAGTTGACACAGTGGGAGGTATAGCAAAGGCCAGTGGTAGAAAGGACATGGTCTAGTGAACAAGGTGGAGTTTCATAGATATGAGAAAAGGGGATAAGAAAAAATAATGCCTCACCCCATGCGAATCAACAGAATCAGACTCATTAGTGCAAATTCATTTGCTAGAGCAAGTGTCTCCAATTTGGCCTCTAAAAGGTATTTCGCCAAACGATAACACAGCTGAGAAGTTTATGAATGCAAAGCAGGTGCATCAAAAATTGCGGATATGCTCCAAATATTCCATGTTCGCAAATCACAAGACTTATTTTTATCTTTGTGAAACTTGACAAACATTCAATTCTTATACATTTAAGAATGTCAAACTTGTGAGAAAGCCATGAGAAAGCAAATCAATGAATATGCTTAAATGAAACTATCGAAGCTATGAATTAAAACCAAAATATG